>CM038793.1:230416590-230554354 GCA_021764765.1 Vicia sativa
CAAAAGGAAAAGGGAAGCTTCCTTTTTAACCATGTGTAAAATCTCAATTTGATCCTATCTTTTCACATTATCTCTAGCTGATATTTATGCTCTAAACTCCATTTGGCAAGGTGGCATTGCTTCTAGATGAAAAATTTCAAAATGACATATAATTTGAAGTTTTAACTTTGAAAATCATGTTTATGGAGCCTTATGTTTCATTTTCAAAAGTATAGTTAGACTCATGGAAAGCTTGTTTCAAGGGCTACAACTTTCATGTTTTGAGTTTTTCCAAATCAAAGGAACTATGTGAAAAATGCCATAAAGTTTGAAAAAAGAAATTTTAATACGTAAATTTTTCTAAGTGTTGAAAATTTTGACTTTTGTTGACTTTTTCAAATTCTTTGATTTTTATGATCATGATGGATCATTTGAAGTATTTTGATGTTGGAAAAGGTTTTGTCTTGAAAGATGACCAAAAGTCAAAGTTTGACTTTTCTCAGTGCGTATGAAATTTCATCGATGTTTTTAAATCGACCGATGAAGTCTGTGAACTTCGTGATGTTTTGAATCCAAATTAGGTCAAGATGTTGTATCTAAGATATAATGACCAATCTCTATCCAAAAAGTCATCCATTGCTCAAAAATCGAGAATACTTATCCTCGATCAAACCCTAATTGGTCGATCCCGATCGATCTATGAGAAAAGTTGGATATCTAAGGATTGTAGGTTGATGTTTTGATCAAGATAGGTCAAATGAAGTGAGTAAAACTCAAACCCTAATGGTTTCTCTCGAATCGATGAAAATTTGATGAAACCCTAATTTTCCGTGAATGCTACAACCGATTAATTCTATTCAATTGTTGATGCAATTATGCAAATGTAAGGTGGTATATTAGGTCAAAACTTGGGTATGACAATATCACATAAAATATTCTCAAAAATTTGTTTTCCAATGTGCGGATTGAACCCTTTAAATAAATTTTAAAAAGTAAGTACACGCCATATTAATATAAAAAAGACTACGTAAAATCAAGTTATATTAACATAAGCATACCTATTAGTTATGGTGTTTCCCAAATGCAACACTTGATTGATCCATGCTTCGATTTAATCTATGTTTATGCGGAGACAACCATGTATCTTTCACATAATAAATAAATGATGTAAAGTCAACACATGCATGCTCAAGTTGTTGCAATATTTGTTGATACTCCACCTCATCACTAGCCCTACAAGTTTATACCACATTTTTCTATCGACCCGCATGTCATCCATAACATATTCCTTACACTTAACTTTCATATTTTGTTGATGTGAAATCGAAAAGCAAATTGGTTGTTTTTGGAAATATGGTTTCAATTTCTTTCATCAAGGCAAGATCTCTATCACTCAACACCACTTGTGGCCAAAACCCTTCCTTAGTAAACAACTGTTTCAACTTAACCAAAACCCAACAAAAAATTTTAGTCTGCTCTGATTCCATATATGCAAATGCAAGAACAAATGTCAACTCAGTGGATGTCACACCAACTATTTCAAACAGAGGTTTTCTATACTTATTTGTCTTGTATGTACTATCTATAATCAACATAGCAGGAAACATATTCAACAACTTCACTGATTCTGGATGAGCCCAGAAAATATCCCTCACAACTTCTGAATCATCTTTTTTCCTACTCCAATATACATAATTTGATTCATCTACCAGCTTAAACAAATGTTGCATTTTTGTTCTACGCCCCCTTATATCTTTATGTATTTTACTCTTGTGCTTATATATTTGTGTGATCCTAGTTTCATTTTGTGGATCTCGCTCATGCAATGACAAAATTATGTGTCTTGGTGGAATATGATGTTTTGTCAAATCAACAATATGTTGTTGTTCTTCTGCATTAAGTCGACTTACAAAAGGATGACCTTCAATTGTATCAGGTAACCCATGATTGTGAACTCCATATTTTACATCAATCTTACATCCAGAACCATCTTTGACGTGGATCTAATTTTGAATGGACAACCACATTTCTTACTAGCACTTTGTGTTTCACTTTATCCTTCTTGTATTTTCCACCTTTATCACAACCAAATATTACTTTATCACTTCTTCATCTCGCCTGCTTTGGTATCTAAACGTGTTATAACTCGCTACTATATTCCCCGATCCCAATCTCCTAATCCACCTTATCGCCTCTTCTCTTGTAGCAAAACATTGTGCAGATGTAAACATATCAGTGGTATCTACGCATGTCTGATTTTTATCGCATATTTGAGGAATAACACATGTTTAACATAATTAAAAAAAAACTAAAAAAAAATAGTAAAAACCGCACTGGATAAATATACCACATGTTATCTAGTTGGCTTTTTATAACAAACTGGTACTCATAGCCAAAGGTTATCCGGTTGGTTAATGTTAATAACCGGATAACTTGTGGCCTGGTTTTCCAGAAAAAAACATGAACCGGATTTAGCTTTAAAAGGTTATCCGATTTATGAAAAAATACATATCAGATTTCTCCATCTTGGGTTATCCGGTTTTTAGAATTAAGATACCACTTGTCTTTTTCGCATGTGTGTTCATGAATAATGAAAATAGTAAAAATTCAATAGAAAAGTAAAAATAGTAAAAGGGTAAAGTTGGAATATTTTAAATATGTAGGGGTATAGGAATAATCAGAGGGGTATGAGATTAACTTTGATCAAAAGCAATTTTATCGGCCTTCAAAAACGAATTGATACGGTATATGGCCATTTTTGTGGGTAGCTAACATAAGTTTTGAGTAAATAATCTATTGTTGCTAGGAAACCGCACATTAGACTATATCGTAGATGTTTGTGTACTTATTATAACTAGAGGATAAATAAAGTTAATAATTTGTTGTTGATTTGAGACTAACGCAATGAATTATATCACGATTCAGATAGTTATCACAACCTAGGTAGAAAATACGGTTCAAGCTCAAAACTGGGTTTGATAACCAAATCTTAGATAACTAACCTAAAATTCTTTAGGGTCGTACTCGTGGATGTCGTGACATCCGATCCGACATACAAAATGCATAAGGTGCATAAACAAAGGCAAAAAAAATAAAGAACAAAAGGAATTGTTAATCCAGCCGGTTCTAACCAACCTACATCCGGGGCATACCAAGCCAAGAATGAAGTTCACTATCAAGAGTATTTATTTAGAGGCAACCACCCCTCGCTTACACTCCTCACTTAATCAAACTACCCAATGACCCTTCTACCTAAGATACCACACTTAGATATGAAATCTCCGCCCACTTCCAATCACCTCAATGATGTCTATCGCTTCTATCACACCAAAGAACTTCATCGATTGCTTGGCTCTATTAAACTCAACTTGGAGATACCTTACTCCAAATCACCACTAAAACAGATCGAAGATACCACACTTCAAACATAATCAACATTCATTGCTTCATAGCTTCTTCCAAGAATATAACAACATTCATTTCTTCACAGCTCCTGAGTGAGTGAAAACAATCCTCTTGCCTACAGGTGTCGAGGTAAAATCAGTGACCATCCCACAATCCGGATGGTTCACTTACATGGCTAACCCTAAAGACTACATCTTCTAAAACTAGGTAGCTTGCTAAACTAGGTTACAAATCGTTATTTATAACCTACTACCCGACTGGATTTGGACCTTCAAAATAAAAGCATAAGTCAGAATAAACTTCTCGCTTAAACAAACTAGAACAAAAACGCAGATAAATTTCGCTACAATCAAGGTCATTTCGATTTTTCTCCTTAGTCCTCGACCTCCACATATGCCTTCAAAATCATGTTACATAAGGTGCATAATATTCCGTAATATTTCGCACTAATTAAAAGAACTATAACAAACATTGATAGTTCAGTAGCGTGATGTCCTGATGTCTAATGTCTCTACATCTCATAAGACATGTTGTTCTAGAAGTTTAAACTTTTTAACACAGCATGTTAAGGCATTCTAGATAGGATGATAACATGGAATTCCTATTGTCAAAATCATTGTTGTTGCTTATTATACATGTTAGCCAAAACATATATTTTGGAACTTACAAACTCCCCCTTTGGAAAATTTTATCTAAAACAAATAAGTACAATTTCAAGTAGGTTACATAAACAAAGAACAACAATTACAATTTACAATTAAAAGGAGTCTTCAAAGATCTTCTACATCTTCATGTCAAGGGAGAAAACTCAATCCGTGACGCTTGCACAAGTTTGCACCATCGGTCTCGAGTCAAGACAATGTCATAACATCATGTTTGACATCTTCGTGTTTTTGATTTCCTCCATTTTTCCAATAGGGGGAAGGAAGGTATTCTATCGTTATCCCAGGTAACTCGGAACACAAGTCACAATTATGTTCAAAAATCATATCACAAGTCACAAATTTGTTTTTCATTTTTGTGTGACATGACTTGTGATTTAGGCATTGTTTCGCTCTCTCCTGTATCATTCTATTATGATGCACTTTCTGTGTGATGCTATTTTCCCCTTTAGATAAAATTTGACAATTCAAACCCTCACCAAACCGGATCCAGGAACAATTGGCCCAGGCCTTGACAAAACAAATTTTGAGAATTTTGATGAATTGTTCGCTTGATTTATGAGGAAGACTGATAACTTCTTTAAATAGGTCATCTGTTCCTTAGGAATTTACGGTAGATTAATTCCTAGTCAATGGTGAGTTATTTTAGGACAAAAACTATTACATGACTGGTTGACCTCCGTCCAAGCAATATTTGAATGTCTTTAATAGCCTTTGATTGTTTCTTTCGAGATAAAAAAGTCACAATGCATGTATTGGTTATTTCAATTCACTTGTCCATGCAGAGACCATGTTCAATATGATGTCCTGACATCCGCTCAGACATTGTCCACTTACTTCACTTTTCTAGAATAGTGGATTCTCTACTGTGGCTCACTCTTCATTTTTTTCCAGATAGTGTCATAACTTATTTTTGGGAAGAATCTAAGTAATCTTTAATTTTCTTCAGATTCTCAATGACACTGATGTTTCAACATTTTATGGGGCAATTGTAAACCCCCAAATTCTACTCGAAAAATATATCGAAAATCAGAGTATTTTAAAATTTCAACCAATACATGGGCTGTAACATTTCAACATTAACAACACCAACACGTAAGATACATAACACTTTTTAATTCGGAGGATCACATAACAACTCACAATAGCTTTCAAACAAAATACCTTTTTATTACTACGCAGTGGAATTCATAGTTATACAACTGAACACAATGTACTAATAACAACTTGAAACATCTTGTTCAACTTTCAACATACTTAACAACTTTTACTTCACAACATCACTTAGGATTCAACAAATTATACTAATAACAACAAGAGTCAACAATATAAACAACATAGACCAAACGTCCGCCCGAGTGTTACATATCAGAGAAATGATACCGACTTGAACTAACAACAACTAATTCTTCCATTCTTGAATACCAAGACATTACTGTAATAAAGGCAAGGGTGAAACAAATGAAAGGGTGTAATATCAACCAATATAAGAAGGTGGATAAACATTATATTAGATTAGAATCATACAAATTTCACCACTTCATAAAAGCAACTACGCAACACCCAATAAACCAGTTATTCGATTAACACAACAACTTAATCAACACAACCTCATCACAACAACTTATCATAACATCAACTTATGAACAACAATAAATCACAACAATAACTCACAACAATAACAACTTATAGCATCAACAACTTATAACAACAAACCAACAACAATTAGTAGCAACGATAATTATCATAATAGTGATAATAACTATTTTCACATCTTCCCAACAGAACCAATACAACACAATGTTAGCACAATTTAACACTAAGTCACCAACCACATTCACAATCAACATAGTCAACGAAACATCACTTATCACAACAAAAGCCATAACAAGATATTACAACAAAACCATCACCAACGAATACAAAACTTATTACAACAAAAGCATCAACAATGAATTCATTTATAATGTGACTTTAACAATGCACATGCATGTGGTAATTTACATACCCCAATTTTTGACCTAATATACCACCTTACATTTGCATTATCGCATCACCAACAGCCTGTAATGTAATTAATTCCGTGTGGCTTCTAGTGTCAAAACGTGGTTTCACAAATTTTTCATCTGTTCAAGAGGTAATCAATTAGGGTTTGAGTTTTCACTCACCTCAATTGATCTATCTTATCAAATCATCAACCTCTGATCTTCAGATATCCAACTTTTTCTCATGATCTATCGAGGATCGACCAATTAGGGTTTTTATCGAGGATAGGCAATCACTGATTTTCTGATCAATGAATGACTTTTTTTCCTGGAGATTGATCTTCATATCTTCAATACAACATCTTGACCTAATTTCTTGATTCAAAATATCACAGAAGTTCACATTTTCATCAACACTCGGATCATTGATGAAATTTCATCTACATCGAATATCAAACTTTGACTTTTGGTCAACGCTTCAAGACAAAACTTTTTCAATCATCAAAATACTTAAAATGATCCATCATGATCATAAAAAATCAAGAAATTTGGAAGAGTCAACAAAAAGTCAAAATTTTCAACACTTAGAAAAATTTTAAGTGTTAAAAATTTCATGTTTTTTCCTACTTTCATGGCAACTTTTCACATAGTTCCATTTGGAATTGGAAAAAACTCAAAACATGAAAGTTGTAGCCCTTGATACAAGCTTTTCTAAATGTCCAAGAACTTGCAAAACCATCTTGTCTAGCTATGCTTTTGATTTTGAAACATAAAGCTCCAAGAACCATGGATTTCAAGTTCATACCTCAAAATTATAGGTCATTTTTTGCATTTTCTCCTTCTAGATGCCTTGTCATCACTTAGAGGCAGCTAGTAACTGATAAATATCAGCTTGAATGATTGGAGATAAGATTGGATCAAAGAAGGAAACTTAACCATGGTTAAAGAGTAACTTTTGCATTAAATGCAAAGATTCCATTATGACCTTCAACCAAGTTGAAGTTTTCTTCAATGATTTTTGCCAAATCATTTAGTTTTCTTGGCCTATAAATAGAGGTCATGTTTTCAATTTCAAACCACACCAAAGCTATGCAAGAACAAGCTTTCTCTTCTTTAAAATTCAAGTTATAGTTCAAAAGTGAGGATTTTGTACTTTTGCAAATTGTGAAAAATCAGAAAATTTGGTGTCTAACATGTCTTAAAATCAATATAGAACTTGTTTGAAACTTAAAATCAACACAAGAACTTCTAAAACTCATAATCCATGTTTGAAACCAAAAGCTTGCAAAAACTTCCTTTACTTTCAAACCGATATTTGCCTGAAAGTTGTGATTTTATCATTCAAACATCATCCACATACTATATATGTGATACAAACCATCATCTTTGATCAGTAACACCTCTAACCACGATTCGAAGTTTCACTTAAAGCAACTGCAGGTGGACTTGGTCGAGTGATCCGTGTTGATTCAAAGCAAGCATAGCATCTTCACACGCCCATAAGGTTCATCGGTGCCCAAGAATCCTCAAACATCAATCGAAACACTCCTTCAAGAATCGATCTCAGCTTCAAGAGGTAAGAACACAAACTTTGAACTTCATATTTTTAACTTCCTGCTCAAAATGGCTTGGCTGCTTTGCTTCACCTTCATCAAGCTTAACCCTTAATCAATTGCCTGCTTCCATGATCATACACGATTTCAATTTGATTTTGAATTAGGTTCTTCACGCCGGAGAATTTAATCATCTAAAACTAAAATAAATGAAATTAACCAACATCATCATGTTCCCGGTTCAATTTCGATCAAGTTTGATGTTTACATCTCGATTTCATCAAGAAACGGATTTAGGATTGAATGATGATTTGAGGAAGAAGATGAACACTACGCTGTGTTTTTGATTTTCTAAAATTCAAATATTCGCTTTATAATATAATAACATGAAGTAAATAAATGAACGGATGTATTGCCCATGTTTCCAGACCACCTTAAGTCACTTGCTGCCTTGCCCAATGGTCCCGGTTCGAGTAGCCTGGGACCATTTTTGCCAAACTTTTTGTTTCTCTCACATTTTTTTCAAACTTCAAAGCTTTCAAACCCAAAAACTCCTCATTTTGAGGTAATTTTTGTACACTTGTCATTTAACATGTATATTTTATGATGATGCCAAAAAATCCAAAATATTCTCTTTGATTATATTTTCATCGAAAGTAAACGAGACATTTTAAGCACGTCAAGTGCTTTTCAAAGATGTTTTTTCAAACTTTTGAAGCTCAATCTTTTCCAAACTTCTTGTAAGTATATTTCATCTTTCAAAACACTTTCAAGATCTTTTTCAAAACTTTTCAACAAACTTACACTCTTTTCCATGATCGACCCGATTTGAAGATAAACCGAACTCGCTTTTTCCTAATTTTTAACTGATCACGGCCTCACTTGTAAGTCCCAATTCTTTTTATGTACATACATATTTCTTGTACATCCAATTCTTTTTATGTACATACATATTTCCTTGTACATATCCAATTTTTTATGTACATACATATTTCCTTGTACATATCAAATTCTTTTTATGTACATATCAATTTTCCTTGTATAACATGTACGCCTTTGTAAATATTCAAGTATAGACAAACTTTGTTCGCTTGTTTTCATTTCACTTGTATATACACCAATACCATTGGTATTAAAAGGAGCATTATTCTGAAGTGAAACTGCTTTTAAACCAATGGGCCCCTTACGTGTAAGTCCCAACCTCCTATGTACATACATATTTTATACATAAATACTATTCATGTACATATTCACTCCATTGTACACAATCAAACTGTTAATAATCGTTACGCTGCTTTCAACGCTCGCTTCACACACACTTGTTTATATTTCCTTCATAAACTCTTGTAAATAAACATTATATTGTTTATATTTCCTTCATAAACCCTCGTGAATAAACTTCATACATCTGTTTTATAACTGCCTAGTTATAACATAACAACTAGTCTAACCATTAAGTTCCCCAGTAGTTAGCCTCCTTGGCTTTGTACAAGGTAACTCATTCATCCGAGTTCAGCTCCTCTTAGGCTTCATATAAGAAAAATCATTCATCCGAAAGTAGCCTCCGCTTAGGCTTCATATAAGACAACACTCCCCGCTGAATCGCCTCTCGGGCTTCGCTCAAAAGAACTCTCATGAGTTTAGCCTTGGGCATCAAACAAGAAAGAGACCAGAAATCTCTAACAGCTCCTATTGGGCTTCCAATACAAAGAATCACCCATTAGGATAGAACTCAGAGTATGATTTCATGAAATCTCACTGAAAATCCTAAGAGGATGGTTTCCTATGAAACTTTAAAGCCCAAAACCACCATACCCTATAGCTTCCTCGAGCTTCACAAGGACCCTCATGACCTCGATGACCCTCGGAATGCCTCTTGGGCTTACAATACAAGGACCCATGGGCTTTAAAAGCATCCCCTAATCCAATCAATTTCTCCTAGATTTAGACACATCATCTCTATGGAAGAAGTATCTCATCTATCACATCACATACAATCAAAAACTTTTCAAACTTTTCAAACAAAAACATCTCTTAATCGTAAGTGGTAACACTTGTACACTCAAGCAAAACACCCAATGCTTACAATTAAAAGATTCAATCATTTTTGAAACAACTTTAACTCGAAGTGGTAACGCTTGTACACTCAAGCAAAACACCTATAACTTACGATGAAAGATTTCAATCAATCAACTCTTCAAAATATATGTGATGAAATAGATTAGATACATTTTCATTAAGATGACATTCGCCTTTGTCTCTTAATAACAACCCGTTGCTTCCACTAGCATAAGTGGGAACTACGATTGCTCGACTTTCTCAACATCCCTTCGAGAATACGAGGCACAAGGTCTCATCCTTGGCAGCAAATTTCTTTCTCCCTCAAACCAAACAAACCATAGATCCTTTAGATCCGAGCTACAAATGCTCGATTCCCATTAAGGGATATGTATGCGTAAGATCCCAATGATCTTTATAGCACAACAATAACAAAACCTAGGATCCCACATAATCTACCCTTCTTAAAATCCAAAGGAGAAACTTTCCCAATCATAGAAATAGCAATTTAAAATACACAAACATATCAAACATATTCATATATAAAGCTATAGATAACTATATATATTTAGGGTCTCCATCTATTCCCTTTATATAAGAAACCCCTGTCTTTAATCTCCCCAATGCGCTATGCCTAGTTCGCGCTTAGTCGTAATGCATATCAAATCAATTGAGGGTGCATTTTCCCTTTTCATAATCATTTTCTTGTGTTGAAATAATAAAGCTTGATGCTCGCGACATCTTTATAAACAAATCAAAAGAGTAAATCGCTGAGCCGAGAATCCGACCAGATTCGATTCTCACGCCACTTGTTAACGCGAACAAAAATGGCGACTGCTAGAGTACGCTAAATTTTGATTTTCAAAAATGTGACTATGCTCAAGAGCACCAAGCTTTTTGTTTTCAAAAAAAAAAAGGTTGCTTTCATATGTGCATATGTTTGTTCTTCTTTATTGTGTGTTTTCGCTTTTATCCGATGGAAAGAAATCCTAACCCTGATTTAAGAAACATTCTAAGATCTAGGTGGGGGTATAGTCCTATTAACTTGTGGGAAGTTTCAAGACTTACTAAGTTAATTTGAGATCCCTCTGGAGGTTGTCTGGGAGTATTTGTGTTTAGCAAGTATTTATAAGACATGCTTTGAGAACTAATTGCCGAAAGGTAGAACACATAACCCATCCTCGCCATTTAGGATGTAAAGTGTAAATTATTCAAAGCGTAATAGAATAATTGTCATGCGAGACTCAAAGTAGTTTTTCTTGAAAATATTATTGACTTCAGTATTCAACAAACCGATAATATTTCAAAGAGAATCTGAACTCAGACATCGAGAACCCGCTTCACGTATGAAAAGCCCTTGAACTTACCCACATTTGATTCTTATCGCTGGCCTCATGCTCGTGACTTCAAACGCTGACCGGTGTATAACTACTAACCATGTTTAGTATCATGCATTCATTCAAAACTTCATTTTCTTCCCATTTCCAAAGAATTTAGAGATTTTTCTTTGTAAATATTTTAGGTTAGAGTGATGGACGCCGAGGAAGATTCACCAAGAAACACTAGGATTCCCGATGTAGGAAAGTTAAAAGAGTTAGCATCCTTGGTAAGATCCCTGATTTCGTAAAACGATATGGAACTCTTTTAACTATCCTCAACACTAACGTTGATGAAGGACTTCTCAAACCGCTGCTCGCCACGATCCAAATTCACTGCTTAACTTTCCCCGACTATCGCTAATGCCTACTTTGGAAGAGTACGCACATCCTAGGTATCTCAAGATCGATAAAGTGCCTTCAATGGTTTGAAGCCATTCCTAAGTCACCAATATTGCAACAATGACTCACTTAAAGAAATCGAGATAGACAAAAACCTAACTACCAAAGGAAAACTCTTAGGACTAAATTCAAAGTTCATAATGGAGAAGGCTCTTAAATTCTCCGGCCGTAGTATGGTAGCCTTGAAGTCGCTTTTAGCTTTACTCATCTATGGATGGTGTTGTTTCCCAACGTCCCAAGTTTAGTTGATATCAACGCCATAAGGATCTTTCCGATTGGAAACCTGCTCCCACTTTACATGGTGACACGATTTCCATTCATCATAAGAATCATCAAGGAGATGGAACCATTGTGTGTCAGGTGCCTCTGCTTTTCAAATGGATTGTCTCACATTTGCCTAAATCTCCTATCTTCCGCGAAAACAAAGATGATTGGCATTGGTCAAGGGCTCATGTCTTCACAAACGATTTATATCCATTGGTATACCTTTGAAAACAATGAGATGGAAATCATTGAAAGTTATGGAGAATTTGCCAACGCACTTCCCATTGGTACAAAAGGAGGAATCAACTACAACCCATTCTTGTAGACGTCAACCTGATATGCAAACCTAGTAAACCTCTCTTGGTTTTACAGAAAGCTACTTATCATGAAGAAGATTCCAAGGTTTGAAAGCCGAATGGTAAGAGCTTGGCATCACATCGAAGGAAAGGAAAGGGTAATGCAAGGAATTGGTAGCCATGGAAATCTACACTTTGGTGAAGAAAAGAGCAAAGGAATTCAATGCCTTATGCTTATGAGGAACCCATGTTCTCACAGCCTTCAAATCAACAATTTTTCCTGTCGAGACTATGGAGAATACCAAGAAGCTTTGGCCAAGATGAGGCTCGAAAGAGGCTTTGAAGACAAATTTTTAAGACGAATTTGAAATGAGAAGCTTTAAGGTGTCAAAGATCATGAAAAGACGCTTTACTTCCAAGATGAATGGCTCATGGAGAAAGACAAAGATTCGCCAAAAGATAACGCGATCAAAAGATACATCAAATAAAGAAAAGAAAGCTTGAGGAAATGACAACCACGATCCCGCCTCCCGACGAGTGGAAGAAAGTCATTAGCAAGCGCCGAAAGTCGAATCGAAAGCTCACTATGGAAAGAACTCAAGTGAAGCTACATCAAGCCTTGGATCTTCATCCGACGAGGACGATTAATTAGTTTAGATTATAGTTTTATCATTTATTTTATATTGTAAGAGCTATGCTCAAAAACAAAATTGTTGTAATCTTCTTTCAATAATTAATAAAATAAGTGTTTTCCATCCAAATATTTGCCGTAAATTTCTTTAGCGAAATTTTGAAATTTTTTCTTTACATTCATAATCATGCATCATACTTTGCATTTCGAGTTTGTTGTTTAGAATCTTATCTTTGGAATTTTTTCCCAGAGAGAAAGATCGCCAAGTCTCCGGCCTTAGAGTTTCTCGACCACGCCCACAAACAACCTAATACAATACTGCTCAAAAAGAAGGAAAATAATGGAAGGTTTTGAGCAAGAAAATGTTGAGCTTTGAGCACAAAGACAAAACTCAAGAAGAGGTGAGAGACTCACTTTGGTAAGTTCTGGCAACTACGCAAAGTCAAGAAGCAACATTGAGCGCCAAAATCGAGCGACGATTTCAGAGATCACTACTACTCCAGCTTAAACGTTGTAGCCAGAGTCCGCCTTCAAGATGCCGTAAGGTTATCCATGGGGCATGCCTTCAATTTGGCATCGGATTTTGTCAACCCCTTCTCGTGTAAAGGCAACCACGCTGAGGTTCCTACCTTGCAACCCTCAACACTTACTCCAAGACGAGTGACCTTTCCGAAGTCACTATGACGCTTTCAACCAATCATGACAAACCTTTTGTAGTTCACACCATCACACTAAGAAGTCCACCATAGTCCAGTGCATAACACGAACTGTGGGCCAAATGGAGAATCTCCGTGAACAACTCCATAAGATGCAGCTGAGATCAAAACAATTGTGGAAAGGAATTGTTTGGGAAGAATGCCCATGATCTATGTTTAGTCCTCGCAAGGATACCGCTAAATTAAAAATCCCCGATTTTGAGAAGTATAAAGGAAATTCCTGCCAGAAGTCATCTTACGATGTACGCTAGGAAAATGTCTACAACGACAATCACCAATTGCTCATTCACTATTTTCAAGACAGCCTCGCTTAAGGCCGCATCAAGTGGTACACAGATAATAATATCCGTATATCAATGACATAGGCGAAGCCTTTGTCCAATAGCAAATACAACTTGACATGGCTCTAGATCGGATCAACTCCGCCTCCATGTCTCAAAAGGAAAAGAGATGTTCAAAGAATATACCAACATTGAGGGAAATTGCGCCCAAGTCAACCGTTAGAGGAAAAGGAAATGACCAAGGTTTTCTTAAACACTCTTGGCCCATTTTACTATTTAACGATGACGCACGCCTCCCGAGATTTCACTGAGATGGTAAGCATGGGAATGCGACTAGAAGAAGGAGTTCGAACAGGACGCCTATCCAGAGAAATAGGGACCTCCAATGGATCCAAAAGGGTTGGAACCAGATTTCCAAAGAAAAAGGAACATGACATAGGAATGGTATCCCGAGGGAAACCAAGGAAGAATGTCACCAACAACAATGTAGCCGCCATAGCACCAATTATTAATACAAGTTCAAATATGTGAATTGCTCCCAGCTCCAAAGAACTCAACAATTTCGACAAATGTGCTCAACAATTCAACAATCGTAACTGTGCGCCGTGGTCTCGCAATTTGATCCAACTGATGACATGACATGTAACTATATCCCCAGACATAGAAAGGAATTGCAAAAATTACCACCTCCAGATTAGACAAATTACCATGGTGGTACAAAGCAGTAGATCTTGCCCTTTTCATCAAGGGCACCGGTCATGATCTCGAACATTGCATAGCACTAAAAGTCGAGGTACAAAGGTTAGTAAGGTCTACTCTTCTCTCCTTCAGAACACAAATCGAACGCAATCCACTTCCTAATCATAGTGGACATACAAAGGAATTTGATACTAAGGAATACAGATCGGATCTTGTCACGTATGTGAATATGATAAGAGAAAGTTTGGTACAGCTCCATGATACATACAAGACAATGGGCGCCTTCTTAAACATGACTACACAAATTTGTAGAATCGTCAGGATTTTCGAGGATGTCCAACCGTAAGAGCGTATATTCAACTGGTTATTGACATTGGTGATATATATCATCTTCGTAAATGTAAACGACTACACGTGAATATGGTAGGCATTTTTTCATGAGCTTTTAGTCTCGTATATCAACTCGAAATTTCAATAAACGCTCATTATCCCCTTCAACGCACTCATGGAAGTTGAATATAATGGTGCAAAAGTTCCAGAGTCTCCTTTGGTGATCTCAGATACCAGTCCTGCTCCATACAACTAACAAAGAAATTCCTATCAATACAAGGTAACTATGATAAGATGGGAAGAGAAACCCATGCCAACTCTTTCAACTCGATGTTAACATAATCAAACGAGTAACGCCAAGTGGACGGTATACCCGCTGCACCAAAGCAACCCGTTATTCCTATTGTTAGGCAAAATCCGCTAATACACCTCCCGAGAATCCCATAGGGACCTCAGAGATAATCCAAACATAAATGTTGGTCCGTCCGATAAACCAACGCCAACTCGATTTCGATGAAATTTTAGCTAATCAAGAAAATGAGTACGTAATCAGGATCACCATGCACTCTTCCAAAATTTCGATACTATCTCTACTTCGATTTCAAGCCCACCGAGAAGCTTGAAGGTGCTAGACTCAAGCTTACGAGATCACGACGACTACTGCATCAATTTGGTGGAATTATGGGCAACATAAATACTTGCAACAATTTAAGCTTCAATGATGAAGAACTTCCAGAGGAAGGAAAAGATCACAATTTAGCCTTGCATATCTCAATGATTTGCCAATCAGACTCACTATCCAACGTACTAGTGGATACCGGTTCATCCTTAAATGTAATGCCAAAACGACTCTAGCTCGCTTATCTTACAAAGGAACGCCGATGAAATTCAATGATATAGTGGTAAGAGCCTTGATGGGTCAAGGAAATTTGTAATTGGGGAAGTCGATCTTCCAATGACGATTGGTCCACATACTTTCCAAATCACCTTCCAGTGTCATGGATGCTACCGCTTACGCTGTTTGCAGGAAGACCATGGATACACAAGCAGAGCGTGACATCCACTCTCCATCAAAAACTAAAATTCAAAGAATGGGAAGCTAGGACTATCATCGGTGAACAAGTTGCATTAGTAAGCTCATTTATCCAAATTTTCTTTCATCAGCCCAATGAAGGGACGCAGCCCAAGGACTTTCGTTAGAAGATGAATTTACAAGGAAAAGGCATCATCTATCTCCTCTTACAAAGTATAGTGAAAGATGGTAATGCCGCAGTCGGGGACAAGTAATAAAACCTATCAACAACGAGACAAAGGTCGGGCTGATATACTCCAAGATTTCTAAAGACAATCAAAGGGATGAAGCTCTTCACCAATCGTAGAAGTATTCCATAGGGGGTTTCTTAAACCCTGTTCTTCAAGAGGTTAACGTTCTTACCAATGAAGGTGATGAAGACGATCTCTCCGGATTTGAAGAGTGGAGCACTTATCTTACTAGTTCTGAATATGTGTCCCAGGAAGAATCGTACGCACCATTATATCCTTCGACTGACCAATTCAAAAGCATGTCTTTACAAAAGAATGAGAATGAAAATCCACCTGTCCCTTCTAAAATTTGGGATACCTTGGGAGAACCAAGTGGAAAGTTTGACTACATGGTGAAATACACTGCACCTGAAAGCTCAAAAATCGAATCAAGACATCCACCAATCGGATGACGATCCTTCGAGTATCCTAGTCAACCAGAAGAGTTATACGCGTCTTCTCGATCTCATCAACCATTTGAGGATCCGAATGAAGATCGCTGCTTTAACGCGCCCGTGGAGTTTGTCAAAACAGATCTTAACTATCACTACATCAACGTGATTACTGAAGATCAGGAATACGATTCTGGAAACGAATTAGAAAGTGCCATAAAGTTTCTTCCTGTAAGATTGGAAAGAACATCCCCAAAATTCAACACGAATGGAAATGGAAAGTACATACGTCGATTCCATGCTCCTCGATCCGTCAATCGTCAAGAAGATCGCTTCAAGAACACAAAAGGTCAACCGTCCGTATTCTTCAAAGCCTGCTCAACCAACGCACCAAAGTCAATTCAAGAACTAAGCCAAGTGGAAAACTACCAGAGTATCTTGACTTCCAAGGAGTTCACCACTATTGAAGCCTATTGAAGTTCGAACTAATGTTCATAGTTCTAAGTAGTTTATCTTGCTTTTGTTTTGAACTCTCGCCCAAAGCTAAGAGATGTTTTATAGGGTTTAGTTTTTAAATAATTTCTTTGTCTTGCCCAAGACAAATGAGTTTGTATTTTAGGGCCTGTTTATATTGTGAATCATAAATAAAACGCGTTGTTTTGATTCACATTTTGTGTTTGTTTTTCATTTTACCCTTTCTTGGAAATGATAATCCTAAAAACACAATAAAATCTTCAAAAAATATAACTGATTCACTTTCACATTAACTTTTTCTATGAAAAAAAAAGAAGAGTTAATTAATCAAACATAAATCAAATATGCATGGACAAATCCATTGAACACAATAACTCTATGCTCTCCCAACTTTGAAATCCCCAATGTCGCCGAGGAAGAAGAAGAAGAGATCCCTGATGAGATTTCTACTACTTAAGCACGAGGAAAGAATCATTCACCTCACAAAGAGCCTTTGGAAGCAATCAACATGGGTTCTGAAGAAGACAAAAGAGAAATAAACATCGAGTTTCCACCCACATCAACGCCAAGGGAAAACCGATAGATCTTCTCAAAGAATACGTTGATGTGTCGCTTGTCCTACCAGACATGCCAAGTTTAGATACCAAGATCGTGGAGCATCACCGCCATTAAGACCGGAGTGTCTACCTGTAAACAAAGACCGAGAAGAGTTCTCCTAAATGGTCGGCAAAATCAAAAGGAAGTTCAAAAGCAGCCGACGCAGAGTTTCGCCACCGAATATCCTCAATGGCTACAAGGTTCGCCTCCAAGAAAGACCAGGTCGAATATGTGTCGATCACCGACTTGAACAAAGCTAGTCCAAAAGATGATTTCACTACCGATATCGACATGCTAGTGAATAGTATCAAAATTCAACGCCTTTTCCTTCATGGACAGTTTCTCGCTATAATCGATGTAATGGCTCTCAAGACATGGAGAAGACATCTTTATCACGCCACGGCACGCTTTTTCACAAAGTAATGCCGTTGGATTAAAGAATGTCACAAGAACTTACTAGCATGATGACTACTCTTTCATGACATGATGCACAGAGATCAAGTCTACGTGGATGACATGATAGCAAAGTCGACATCAAGAAGAGCATATAGAATATCTCTAGTTGTTTCAACGACTAAGGAAATTTCACCTAATCCTAACAAATGCACCTTTGGGGTAAGATCCGAAAACTCCTAGGTTTCATCGTCAACAAAGAGGTATTGAAGTTGACTCGACAAAGTCAAGGCTATTCAAGAAATGCCTACGTAAAAGCAAGTAAGAGGATTGCATGAATTACATCTCTAGATTTATCTCTCAAATGATCGCTATCAGGCCGATATTCAAGCTTCTCCGAAAATCAAGAGGTTGTGTGGATGTAAGATTGCCAAAAGCGCTTGACAAGATCAAGGAATACCGCTTAACCTCCAACATCGATTCCTCCAAATAAGGAAGACCGTTAATCATGTACCTTACCGCTAGAAGATTCCATGGTCAGTGCTCGACAAGAAGATGAAACTGTAAGAAAGGGCATGCCATCTACTACTTGAGTAAAAGTTCATGATCGTGAAACTCGCTTTCTCCATGCTCGAGAAAACATGTCATTGTGTGGCTTCAAAACGCCTCCCAAAGACATGATCAATCACAACTTGGTTAATCTCAAAATGGATCCAATCAAGTACGCCTTTGAAAAGCCTGCCTTAACAGGAAGAATTACTCGATGGCAGATGTTGTTATCTGAGTATGACATCCAGTACCGTGCTCAAAAAGCGGTCAAAGGAAGCATTCTTGCCGATCACTTGGCTTATCAACCGATCAACAAATACCAATCTATCAAGTTTGACTTCCCTGACGAGGATGTTATGTACTTGAAGATGAAAGATTGTGACAAACCGCTGCCTGAAGAAGGTCCTGATCCAGAATCTAGATGGGGCTTAATCTTTGATGGAGCAGTTAATGTCTTTGGCAATGGAATTGGGGCAGTCATCATTACTCCCGAGGGTTCTCATATTCCGTTTTCAGCCAGATTACTATTTGATTGTGTTGCACCCCAAAATTTGCCCTCCTATCCTGCTTTATCTCGGTTTAGCTTCGTGATTTATCATAACACTCACATGCATTCATATCACCGGGTCTATGGTTACGGATGGAGTTGATTCCCAAAGATTTCTCCGCTGAGCGTAAAAGGCGTGGTGTTTTCACCAATTGGGATATTTGAAATGACGAGGTTTAATGTTAAATCTTATTCGCTCATATCTATGTTTTCGGCTTGGTGTTCGATTGTTGAATTGAATGGTCCGCTCTGATGGAGCTACGGTCCTGGTTATTTTGAATGTCATTACCTCCCGATTCGTGAGATCAATTCACCACGAGTTTGGGTTTTTGTTGTTGTTTCGAGTTCATTGTTCAAGATGTAGAAGGGTGGGTTATGATTATCCATTTATTGATCAACAATACAAGTTCTAGTACGTGTGGCTTGCCTGTCACTGCTCGCTTTCAATAAGGTGTATGTGAAGATATTCATCCAAAGGATTTGTTTACAAGATTTACGAACGCCAAACCGCCGTGATGTCGAGATCTTTTCCCCGCTGCTCATCGCCACAAGATCTCGGCATTCTACTAAAACTAGAAGCTTCCTTTTGATTTCGTTGGTTCCGAATCTTACCCACTACCGAATATGGTTCGACGGAAATGCGCTGATAATTCCATTAATTTCAGTGGAATCTATCGATTAATCAAAAAGATGAAATCGCCAAGTTGACTAAGGTTTTTGATCAAGAGCTTCATTTGAAACTTGAGTTTCGCTTTTGTTTCAAGCTTAAAGGTCTGAATTTCTACGAATGGATAAAATGGAAACTTGCGCCGGAAATTCAAATGGGATTAATTTCATTACAAGATAACTGGATTTCTAGATTTTGATCACAAGTTCAAAGCTTTATAATGTGCATTATTGAGTTCAAGAAGGATTTAGAAAATTGAATACATATTCAAATTCCACTCATAGTTCTCTCTTAAGACCTCATTCTTTTTAGAACGTGAATCAAGATCATACATGGCAATTTATCTCAAGAATCTAAAGTGCAATCATGTTATCACCGCTGGTGGATCAAGTTATGGATTGAATCGATTGGAATTGGAATTGAATGCATATCTCTAATCAACACTTCAACATGATATGTCTTAACCGAGTTAATTCGTGTTCATAACAAAATGTTGGAATGCTTGGTTCATCACTTAATCTTCAACTTTCGTGTAATTTTAATTTTCACACGTGCAACGCGCATCACGGTAGTAGTATTCAAGAATTCAAACTAGAACTCAAATTGGTACATAATCTTCCAAAGCTCACTTGTGCCGTAAGATGTTGTCGACCCTCTTATGCTAGAGCTCGTAATCGAACTCTATGCAATACGATTGTCATCCCGTATGAATGTTAATCTCCGAGTTACTTCCCAAAGGATGCTAACCATTGAAAGATGATATCCATTCCACAATCCCCTATCGTGGTCCGCACTATCATCTCTTTGATGTAGATGATGTATTCAATTCATGAAGGGTCGACGCTCCTCGGCAGCTCATGATTGCTTTTAGTCCCGGTGAATCATTAAACATGCATCATTGCATTACATAGCATCTCAAAATGCGTAGTATTTCCAGGATATGGAGCATTACCAAAAATAATGATCTCAAACATGCATCTAAGCATAAGCCGTTAAAATGATTCTCGAGTACCTTATGCCTCCCAAGAGTAGTTTATCAATAAAAATCCCCAAGTGGTATTCCCACGTAGTTCCTCAAGAAATTCTTCGTTATTCCATTTTTGACCCAAAGGTCGGTCTCCTACATCATTCAAATTAATTCATTTACAAAGCGCTCCTCGCTTGCAAATTTTTATTTTGGTTATCTTACCCGTGTTTGCCTCTGGCTATGGAGTGCGAAAAGAAATTGTCTAACCTTTCTTGCTTCTCAATTGTTCGAGTATCCATACTTGGTGTGTGGTAATTCATATAATTGCCGCTCTGAAGAATTACACCCCGCCTGGCCTCGAGGGATATTGTAGTCTCTTGACATTTGCAACCTTTAAAAGACAAACATAGTCACGTATCCTTGCTAGAATCCCCATTGTTTGGCTTCTTTCCCGTGAATTGCCTTCGATCGACGATTATACCATTCCATATCTTTCCCCGTTGACTCCGCTCCAATGGTCTCATTCTCGCATGTCTAATATCCTTACCCCGACATATGCTCCCTATATGTGTTCAATATCCTTACCGAACATGTATATTCGATCCATATGTGTCCAATATCCTTACCGCATGTATATTTCAAACCTTTGTTAGAGTCGCTCGATCGGTCTCTTTCCTGTATGTCTAATATCCTTACCCGACATATGCCCCTATATGTGTTCAATATCCTTACCGAACATGTATATTCGATCTTTATGTGTCCAATATCCTTACCGGCATGTATATTTCAAACCTTTGTTAGAGTCGTCTTCGGTCGGTCTCTTTCCGGTGTATGTCTAATATCCTTACCTGACATATGCTCCTTATATGTGTTCAATATCCTTACCGAACATGTATATTCGATCCTTATGTGTCCAATATCCTTACCGGCATGTATATTTCAAACCTTGTTAGAGTCGCTTCGTCTGGTCTCTTCCTGTATGTCTAATATCCTTACCCGACATATGCTCCTATATGTGTTCAATATCCTTACCGAACATGTATATTCGATCTTTATGTGTCCAATATCCTTACCGGCATGTATATTTCAAACCTTGTTAGAGTCGCCTTCGGCCTGTCTTTCCTGTATGTCTAATATCCTTACCCCGACATATGCCCCTATATGTGTTCAATATCCTTATCGAACATGTATATTCGATCTTTATGTGTCCAATATCCTTACGGCATGTATTATTTTGAAACCTTTGTTAGAGTCGCCTCTGGTCTGTCTCTTTCCAAAGGTATGTCTAATATCCTTACCCGACATACGCCCCTATATGTGTTCAATATCCTTACCGAACATGTATATTCGATCTTTATGTGTCCAATATCCTTACTGCATGTATATTTCAAACCTTTGTTAGAGTCGCTTCATTTGCCTTTTTTCCTGTATGTCTAATATCCTTACCCCATATGCTCCCTATATGTGTTCAATATCCTTACCGAACATGTATATTCGATCCTTATGTGTCCAATATCCTTACCGGCATGTATATTTCAAACCTTGTTAGAGTCGCTCTTTTGGTCTCTTCCTGTATGTCTAATATCCTTACCCCGACATATGCCCCTATATGTGTTCAATATCCTTACCGAACATGTATATTCGATCTTTATGTGTCCAATATCCTTACCGGCATGTATATTTCAAACCTTTGTTAGAGTCGCCTTCTATTGGCTCTTTCCTGTATGTCTATCCTTACCCGACGATGCTCAGATATGTGTTCAATATCCCTACCGAACATGTATATTCGATCCTTATGTGTCCAATATCCTTACCGGGCATGTATATTTCGAAACCATTGTTAGAGTCGTCTTCGGTCGGTCTCTTTCCGGTGTATGTCTAATATCCTTACCTGACATATGCTCCCTATATGTGTTCAATATCCTTACCGAACATGTATATTCGATCTTTATGTGTCCAATATCCTTACCGGGCATGTATACTTTCGAAACCTTTGTTAGAGTCATCTTCGGTCGGTCTCTCTCTTGTGTATGTCTAATATCCTTACCTGACATATGCTCCCTATATGTGTTCAATATCCTTACCGAACATGTATATTCGATCTTTATGTGTTCAATATCCTTACCGGGCATGTATATTTCGAAACCTTGTTAGAGTCGCCTTCTCGGCCTCTTCCTGTATGTCTAATATCCTTACCCGACATATGCTCCTATATGTGTTCAATATCCCACCGAACATGTATATTCAATCTTTATGTGTCCAATATCCTTACCGCATGTATATTTCAAACCTTTGTTAGAGTCGTCTTCGGTCGGTCTCTTTCCGGTGTATGTCTAATATCCTTACCTGACATATGCTCCCTATATGTGTTCAATATCCTTACCGAACATATATATTCGATCTTTATGTGTCCAATATCCTTACCGGCATGTATATTTCAAACCTTTGTTAGAGTCGCCTTCTCGGTCTCTTTCCTGTATGTCTAATATCCTTACCCGACATATGCCCCTATATGTGTTCAATAACCTTACCGAACATGTATATTCGATCTTTATATGTCCAATATCCTTACCAGCATGTATATTTCAAACCTTTGTTAGAGTCGCCTTCGATCGGTCTCTTTCCAAAGTGTATGTCTAATATCCACCGACATATGCTCCCTATATGTGTTCAATATCCTTACCAACATGTATATTCGATCTTTATGTGTCCAATATCCTTACGGCATGTATATTTCAAACCTTTGTTAGAGTCGCTCGGTTGGCCTCTTCCTGTATGTCTAATATCCTTACCCCATATGCTCCCTATATGTGTTCAATATCCTTATCGAACATGTATATTCGATCTTATGTGTCCAATATCCTTACGCTGCATGTATATTTCAAACCTTGTTAGAGTTGTCTTCGGTCGGTCTCTTCCTGTATGTCTAATATCCACCGACATATGCTCCCTATATGTGTTCAATATCCTTACCGAACATATATATTCGATCTTTATGTGTCCAATATCCTTACGGGCATGTATATTTCAAACCTTTGTTAGAGTCGTCTCGGCCTCTTTCCTGTATGTCTAATATCCTTACCGACATATGCTCCCTATATGTGTTCAATAACCTTACCGAACATGTATATTCGATCTTTATATGTCCAATATCCTTACCTGCATGTATATTTCAAACCTTTGTTAGAGTCGCTCTGGTCGGTCTCTTTCCTGTATGTCTAATATCCTTACCCACATATGCTCCCTATATGTGTTCAATATCCTTACCGAACATGTATATTCGATCTTATGTGTCCAATATCCTTACCGCATGTATATTTCAAACCTTTGTTAGAGTCGCCTTCTCGGTCTCTTCCTGTATGTCTAATATCCTCACCGACGATGCTCTATATGTGTTCAATATCCTTACCGAACATGTATATTCGATCCTTATGTGTCCAATATGCTTACCGGCATGTATATTTCAAACCATTGTTAGAGTCGCCTTCGGCCCTTTCCTGTATGTCTAATATCCTTACCCCGATATATGCTCCCTATATGTGTTCAATATCCTTACCGAACATGTATATTCGATCTTTATGTGTCCAATATCCTTACCGCATGTATATCAAACTTTGTTAGAGTCATCTTCTACTTGGTCTCTCTCTTGTGTATGTCTAATATCCTTACCCCGACATATGCTCCCTATATGTGTTCAATATCCTTACCGAACATGTATATTCGATCTTTATGTGTTCAATATCCTTACCGGCATGTATATTTCAAACCTTTGTTAGAGTCGCTTCTCGGTCTTTCCTGTATGTCTAATATCCTTACCCCATATGCTCCCTATATGTGTTCAATATCCTTACCGAACATGTATATTCAATCTTTATGTGTCCAATATCCTTACCGGCATGTATATTTCAAACCTTTGTTAGAGTTCTTCTTGGCCTCTTTCCTGTATGTCTAATATCCCACCGACATATGCTCCCTATATGTGTTCAATATCCTTACCGAACATATATATTCGATCTTATGTGTCCAATATCCTTACGGCATGTATATTTCAAACCTTTGTTAGAGTCGCCTTCGGTGGGTCTCTTCCTGTATGTCTAATATCCTTACCGACATATGCCCCTATATGTGTTCAATAACTTACCGAACATGTATATTCGATCTTTATATGTCCAATATCCTTACTGTGCATGTATATTTCAAACCTTTGTTAGAGTCGCCTTCGATCGGTCTCTTTCCATGTATGTCTAATATCCTTACCCCGACATATGCTCCTATATGTGTTCAATATCCTTACCGAACATGTATATTCGATCTTTATGTGTCCAATATCCTTACCGGCATGTATATTTCAAACCTTTGTTAGAGTCGCTCTCGGCCTCTCTTCCTGTATGTCTAATATCCTTACCCCACATATGCTCCCTATATGTGTTCAATATCCTTATCGAACATGTATATTCGATCTTTATGTGTCCAATATCCTTACCGGGCATGTATATTTCGAAACCTTTGTTAGAGTTGTCTTCTGTCGGTCTCTTTCCGGTGTATGTCTAATATCCTTACCTAACATATGCTCCCTATATGTGTTCAATATCCTTACCGAACATATATATTCGATCTTTATGTGTCCAATATCCTTACTGCATGTATATTTCAAACCTTTGTTAGAGTCGCTTTATTTGGCCTCTTCCTGTATGTCTAATATCCTTACCGACATATGCCCCTATATGTGTTCAATATCCTTACCGAACATGTATATTCGATTTATGTGTCCAATATCCCACCGGCATGTATATTTCAAACCTTGTTAGAGTCGTCTTCTTTGGCCTCTTTCCTGTATGTCTAATATCCTTACCGACGACGCCTCAGATATGTGTTCAATATCCTTACCGAACATGTATATTCGATCCTTATGTGTCCAATATCCTTACCGGCATGTATATTTCAAACCATTGTTAGAGTCGCCTTCGGCCTGGCCTCTTCCTGTATGTCTAATATCCTTACCGACATATGCTCCCTATATGTGTTCAATATCCCACCGAACATGTATATTCGATCTTTATGTGTCCAATATCCTTACCGGCATGTATACTTTCAAACCTTTGTTAGAGTCATCTTCGGTCGGTCTCTCTTTGTGTATGTCTAATATCCTTACCCCGATATGCTCCCTATATGTGTTCAATAACCTTACCGAACATGTATATTCGATCTTTATATGTCCAATATCCTTACCAGCATGTATATTTCAAACCTTTGTTAGAGTCGCTCGATCGGTCTCTTCCAAAGGTATGTCTAATATCCTTACCCGACATATGCCCCTATATGTGTTCAATATCTTACCGAACATGTATATTCGATCCTTATGTGTCCAATATCCTTACGGCATGTATATTTCAAACCTTGTTAGAGTCGCCTTCGGTCGGCCTCTTTCCTGTATGTCTAATATCCTTACCCCGACATATGCTCCTATATGTGTTCAATATCCTTACCGAACATGTATATTCGATCTTTATGTGTCCAATATCCTTACCGGCATGTATATTTCAAACCTTTGTTAGAGTCGTCGGTCGGTCTCTTCCTGTGTATGTCTAATATCCTTACCCGACGATGCCTCTATATGTGTTCAATATCCTTACCGAACATGTATATTCGATCCTTATGTGTCCAATATCCTTACGGCATGTATATTTCAAACCATTGTTAGAGTCGCCTTCTGCTTGGTCTCTTCCTGTATGTCTAATATCCTTACCCCGATATATGCTCCTATATGTGTTCAATATCCTTACCGAACATGTATATTCGATCTTATGTGTCCAATATCCTTACCGCATGTATACTCAAACCTTTGTTAGAGTCATCTTCTGGCCTCTCTCTCTGTGTATGTCTAATATCCTTACCGATATATGCTCCTATATGTGTTCAATATCCTTACCGAACATGTATATTCGATCTTTATGTGTTCAATATCCTTACGCATGTATATTTCAAACCTTTGTTAGAGTCGCCTTCGGTCGGTTCTTTCCTGTATGTCTAATATCCTTACCCGACATATGCTCCCTATATGTGTTCAATATCCTTACCGAACATGTATATTCGATCTTTATGTGTCCAATATCCTTACTGCATGTATATTTCAAACCTTTGTTAGAGTTGTCTTCGGCCGGTCTCTTCCTGTATGTCTAATATCCTTACCCCGACATATGCTCCCTATATGTGTTCAATATCCTTACCGAACATATATATTCGATCTTTATGTGTCCAATATCCTTACCGGCATGTATATTTCAAACCTTGTTAGAGTCGCCTTCGGCCGGTCTCTTTCCTGTATGTCTAATATCCTTACCTGACATATGCTCCCTATATGTGTTCAATAACCTTACCGAACATGTATATTCGATCTTTATATGTCCAATATCCTTACCAGGCATGTATATGTCGAAACCTTTGTTAGAGTCGTCTTCGATCGGTCTCTTTCCAGTGTATGTCTAATATCCTTACCTGACATATGCTCCCTATATGTGTTCAATATCCTTACCGAACATGTATATTCGATCTTTATGTGTCCAATATCCTTACCGGGCATGTATATTTAGAAACTTTTGTTAGAGTCGTCTTCGGTCGGTCTCTTTCTGGTGTATGTCTAATATCCTTACCTGACATACCAAAATCTTTGTTCCAAATCCCACTGTTAAAAAAAAAATCACAAAAAAATATAGAAAGTCAAAATTATCAAAAAGATTAAAAAATGCAAAAAAAATATTTCCACTTGTTCTCCGAGCTAAATTTTGTTCTTGTAGTATTTAATCTTCTTTCACTTGAAAGTCAAAAGGCTAGCGCCAATTTCACTTTCGTGTTTAAGACGATTAAATAGGGCAAATCACACCCCAAAATTTGCCCTCCTATCTCGGTTTTATCTCGTTTAGGCTTCAGATTTATCATAACACTCACATGCATTCATATCACCGGGTCTATGGTTACGGATCGAGTTGATTCCCAAAGATTTCTCCGCTGAGCGTAAAAGGCGGTGTTTTCACCAATTGGGATATTTGAAAATGACGAGGTTTAATGTTAAATCTTATTCGCTCATATCTATCTTTCGGGCTCGTGTTCATTGTTGAATTGAATGGTCCGTTTGATGGAGCTACGGTCCGGTTATTTTGAATGTCATTACCTCCCGATTCGTGAGATCAATTCACCACGAGTTTGGTTTTGTTGTTGTTTCGAGTTCATTGTTCAAGATGTAGTGGGTTATGATTATCCATTTATTGATCAACAATACAAGTTCTAGTACGGTGGCTTGCTCGCCTCCGTCGCTTCCTAATAGTGGGTGTATGTGAAGATATTCATCCAAAGGATTTGTTTACAAGATTTACGAACGCCAAACTTCCGCATGTTGAGATCTTTTCCCGCGCTCATCGCTCGCACAAGATTCGGGCATTCTACTTAAAAACTAGAAGCTTCCTTTGATTTTGTTTGGTTCCGAATCTTACTCCACTATCGAATATGGTTCGATTGGAAATGCGCTGATAATTCCATTAATTTCAAGTGGAATCTATCGATTAATTCAAAAAGATGAAATTGTCAAGTTGACTAAGGTTTTTGATCAAGAGCTTCATTTGAAACTTGAGTTTCGCTTGTTTCAAGAAGCAAAGGTCTCAATTTCTACGAGAATGGATAAAATGGAAACTTTATGCCGGAAATTCAAATGGGATTAATTTAATTACAAGATAACTTGATTTCGAGATTTTGATCACAAGTTCAAAGCTTTTATAATGTGCATTATCGAGTTCAAGAAGGATTTAGAAAATTGAATACATATTCAAATTCCACTCATAGTTCTCTTTAAGACCTCATTCTTTTTAGAACGTGAATCAAGATCATACATGGCAATTTTTCTCAAGAATCTAAAGTGCAAGAATCATGTTATCACCGCTTGGTTCAAGGTCAGGATCGGGTT
The DNA here is from genome assembly GCA_021764765.1 of Vicia sativa. Lineage (NCBI taxonomy): Eukaryota > Viridiplantae > Streptophyta > Magnoliopsida > Fabales > Fabaceae > Vicia > Vicia sativa. The sequence continues at coordinate 230,445,070 of CM038793.1, forward strand.
ATGGATTGAATCGATTGGAATTGAATCAATGCATATCTCTAATCAACACTTCAACATGATATGTCTTAACCGAGTTAATTCGGTTCATAACAAAATGTTGGAATGTTTGGTTCATCACTTAATCTTCAACTTTCGTGCAATTTTTAATTTTCATACACGAAGTGCTACAACATTGCAGATCACGGTAGTAGTATTCAAGAATTCAAACTAGAACTCAAATTGGTACATAATCTTCAAACTTTGCATTCATGAAATTTCAGGAGCGTTGAATTACTCTAAGGTTTTACAAGAGTACAAGAATGAGTACATGGTTTTACAACTTATCAAATCTTCGAATACAAGTTCTAATCCAAAAGCCAAACAAGTTTCATTCAATATTCAACTTCTTTTTGTCATTCAAGTGTCAAAAATCTTGTTCGACACAAAAGGACATTCAAGAATGCCCGTTCACAAGTGAAATCAAACTTCCAAATTCAACATTCGTTTAACTGTGGTTTGTACAATTTCTACATGAATCATCAAAGTTACAATGTCAATTTGGATATTCGTGTTGATTACAAGGTTCAAATTTTTGATACAAATTCTTCAAGAATACAAATACAAAATACAAGCAAATTTCTTCTTCTATCCTATTGTATTCTAATGGAAGTTTTTGTTGTTTTCCTTTCTACATCCTTGCTCTATCTTCAAACCCGCCTTCTTGTCCAAAGCATTCCTTTGTCGCTCCTCCAAGCTTGCACCATTGCTCATGTTCATGAAACAAACAAGGAAATAATTAGCAAATGATCAAAGAATTCAAACATGAACATAAACAAGATACAAGATAATGCATTGTTTTCAAATCATCATTGGGTCTTCTTTCCTAATCAGTTGTAAGGGTTTCGATCAGAACCAACCGCCTCATTAATCATCGGCCATAAACTCGCTTATTGCAAATCCTCAAGAGTGTTATCCCTGGTTCACAATAGAGGTGTAGAAAGAAGATGAGGAAAAGCAAGATAAAGCAATTGGGTATGACAAGACAAGAATTTTATATGGCAGCAAGGGTAGGCACCGAAAAGGAAAATTTTACCATAAACAATACACCAAAGAAATTTAACACAATCGATATAGAAGATCGATACATCAAAATAGCCAAGAATCAAAATTATCGCCCAACAACAAAAGGATACAAGCCCATCAAGCATCGAAGGCCTTGTTTTTCAAAATCGATCAACCAAAACCCTAAACACCGACAAGATAAAAGCATTCAAGATTATAACACAAGGAGGAGGCAACGCTCACAAGTAGAAAAAACCCTAGCCGATACTAAGTAATCGCAAGCAAAACCCTAATCCCAAAACAACATCCAAACGAAAACCCAGAGCAATATCCAATAACTCATCATTTTCCGTAAAGAAACCCTTCAAAATTCAAAAATAGCCGTAAAGCAAAGATTCGAAGGTAGTACCCGATTCAGAGGAAGGAGGAGGTTGCGAACATCGTGTCGCCATCCTTCTCCCTTCCTCACCTCTCGCTTACGCTTCGCATCGCTGATACCATCATCACCGCTAGAAATTGTATGCCATCCTTTCCCCTTCCGCTTTCAAAGCCTCGAATACACAAACGCACCAAATCGCCGTAAATTACAACATGTACACAAAGGAAACCAACCGAGAGAGAGATTCGTGAGAGCGATAACAGATCGAGAAAACAATGATCACGGTCCGCTTGAGCGATCGAGAGAACGACAGTCGAGAGCGGCGACGAGTGTAACAGCGAGAGAATCGGTGAGGATTCGAGAGCCGTGATGGAGAGGATCGGTGAGGACGTGAGCGGCGACGTCAGAATCGAGAGTCGAGAGAATCGGTGAGGATTCGAGAGCCGCGATCGAGAGGATCGGTGAGGACGTGAGCGCACGCCGTAATCGAGTCGAGAGAATCGATGAGAGCTTGCATGAGAATCGAGAGAGAGTTCCGGCGAGATCGAGAGAAAGGGTCCGAGAAGTTGAGATCGTGGGAAGCGTGAGAAGAGCAGGTTTATTTGGTTTGTTTTTTTATTTACTTATGCTAATTAGTTTAGATAAAAAACTAGGATTAGTATTTATAAACTACTTTTGTTTTTTTTTTAAATGATTTAGTTATGGTCTAAAAAATATATCCTGTTTTTATAAAATGTAACTTAAGATTAGTTATTAATGGGTTTAGTTTCATTTATGTATTTAAGTTATAATAAAAATTTTAATAAAATTGATTTAGTTTTTTTCAGTTTTTTTTATATATAATAAAAAATGATAAATAATAATAATATAATAATAATAGTAAACTGATTTTGGTTTTTGCTTTGTATTAGTATTAATTTTTTTTCTTTTTTTGTTGGTATTATTTATTGTTTTGATTTATAACATAAAAGGAGTTTAAGAGAATACTAGAATGTTTGGCCATGTTGGTTAGTTTAGGTGGTGACACTTGTCACCACCGCTTGGTTTACTTGAAATCTAGTGTGTATGTCCATGGTATTCAATCAGCACCTCCTCGCTAAGCCACCAGATCCGCCAAGGCCTGCATCCGACGCTCCGTAATGGTGGACCACAACATGCCTCATGGAGCTACTACACAGATCCAACAAAGATTGTTTGGGCTGGGCTCGCTATCTACACCTCCGCTTTAAAGCTCCAAAGTGCCCATTTCTAAACTTTCTTTAAATTCAATACTATGCAAGTTTTTTTTTATAATGATTTATTAAATAATATTTGGCATATGGTAGTTTTTTATTTGTTGAATTATCAATTAAATAGTTAGTTGGTTTTTCATCAAGTAAAAGAATATCTATACTAATAATTATTTAAATTCCGATTTGTATTGTGTGTTAATTTATTTTCTTTTATTATCCGCTATTATATTATCCGCTTGTGTGTTTAATACGCGATTGAACACTCCACTCTCACATTAATATAAAACAACAACGCCTCCGCCTCTCTCTTATTTTGGTTACCCACACCAAATTTCTAAGGGTCTCATGGTTGGGATGGGCATGGCCATCCTCACGAGGTTAATTAGGGCCCTTGTTGCCTTGATTAATCATAACCCAAAAATAATTGGTCCATATACCAATCACCATGCACTGTGGTCTCATGGTCAGATAGAGCACCTATCCTCACGAGGTTAATCAAGTCCATATACTTGGTTAATCATAACCCGAAATATCATTTCTCTACGTCCAACGCCGCAATTTTCAACATAGTGTTATGGTACTTAATTAAATTGTTAGAGGTTCGCCCAACGATTTAATTAAAATGTAAAGTATTTGGGCCATTAGAGGGAAACCCAATTACTCGAATACTTTATTCCATACACTTGAACATTTAAAACACTTTCAAATTAAATTAATTAATTGAATTTGTTTTCAAATCAATTTTTTCCAAAAACAAAACATAGTGATATGGAATTTAATTAAATTGTTAGAGGTTCGCCCGACGATTTAATTAAAATGTAAAGTATTTGGGCCATTAGAGGGTAACCCAACGACTTAAATACTTTATTCCATAACACTTAATAAAAGTGAACTTTGTTTCACCTCACTCTTTTCATAATAAAGATTTTGGATGAGAGAAGATCGGTTGACCTCAATCACCAATCTCGAGTACCGAATTTGTTAGAGGATATCCCGACGTTTTGGTACTTGTCATCTACAATTAAAAACAATTCAACCCATTCAAATCCTTTTTCGCTCATATGCGATTATCAAAAATCAAAAAAACATTTTCTTCTAAAATAAATACAAACAATCCAAGACATTTTCAACAAGAACTACGGAGTTTTGACTTTCCCATTGCACGAGGGAATACGTAGGCACGCGGTTTCGAAACCGTGTCAAACTCAAAATAATAAACAAACAAATCCCGTTTTCTTCTTTCTTAAATTCATAACTTAGAAATTAGCGACTACACACAAAACACATTTTGAACTAAATGGGTCCCATCGAGTACGATGGACGTAAGAGGTGCTAATACCTTCTCTCATGAACCGACTCCTAATCCATTCTTTTTGGTCTTGTAGACCGCCTTATCCGATTTTGTGGGTTTTATCTATATTTCCCCGTTTTTTCTAGAACAAATAAAATTAGGTGGCGATTTCATTGTTTTTTGAAAATTCATTTTAAATGATATTTTTGAAAATCGAGTTGCTTCAGTTGGTGACTTCACTGGGGAACATTTTTAAAACTTTTTTTGACTAAGCGAGTCAACCCTAGTTTAGTTCTTCGCATGTTTGTGTGTTTGTTTATCGCTTTCTTCTTTATGCTTATCTATTGATTATTTGCTTATTTTTTCTCTATGCTTTATATATATTAATCTATTGATATATTATTGTGATGGGAATTCATGGGCATTGTTACATAGATAAGCCCACTACCAAGGCTTCTAGGTCACCTTTTTAGGAATAGAGGGGTCATGAGCCCAGGTCCACTGACTCCATTGTCTTATTGGCCCGGCCAAGGCTCCCAGAGTTGGTTGTTTTAGGAGGGTCCGCCATACAGACATCAATCTTGGACAAATGACCTATAACCTAAGTTTGTTCATGTTGTCCTAACCGAGACCAAAACGCCAAATGTTGGATTTAGAGCATCATTAAGAGTCGCTTGGGGTATACTTTACAAATACTATCGCCACGTAGGCCCTCGCACGATGATAGTGTTTGTAAAAGGATCCGAGACCCCAAGAAACATTTAGCCAAAAACATAAGATTAGCCTTACCCGGAATTGTTGGGTAGACGCCAAACCATGACCGCCGATCCTATGAACCGCTTCTATTTAATTTGCAACATGCATTGCATACATTTGCACAAAACCATTTAGCATATAACTTTTATTTTCGTGGAACCTTATAGATTTTGTTGCAAGAAAGTAAAGGAAGAATGAATCCAACTGTGAAGATCGCTCCATGTCTCAAATTCAAAGAACTCAAGTGGGAAGTCGATAACTCAAAGTGAAAGAATTCACCGTCAAGAGAGCTTATTTTGGGAAAAGGTTGGGAACATCCTAGATCTTTGACTACCAATGTGGACATGGAAGCTTTGATTGCTTTGGCAAAGTACTATGATCCTCCTCTTCGATGCTTCACATTCCAAGACTTTCATTGTTCCTACAATCAAGAGTTCGAGAGAATCCTTAATTGGCCTTTGAAAGACGACGCCCTTCCCCATAGGGCAAGAATGGATAAGGCTAAGGTAGCTGCCACTTTGTTTCTTCCTCGTAAGGGAGGTGGCACCTGGATTACGTATAAAGGTATTCTTAGGCAAAACTTGGAAGATAAGTTGTTAAGTTTGAGTGTTCAAGACGAATGGCCGACTTTCACTCCATACCGCTTTGCTCATCTGGGTGGTTCTGCTTCCAACTAATGGAATTGGTTACTGAGCCTGTCTCGCTATTGGCATATTCATGTCAAAGAACCATGTTCCCAGATCGCTATCGATGTTCTTACCATCTCCATGAGAGAAATCAAGAAGCGAGGGCGGTTCTGTGTTGTTCTCCATCGCAGATTTATGGTTGACTTCTCATATTCCTCGAGTGGACCGTGGGAGAAGATCCCGAGAAACTTATCTTGGTCTCAAAATTGGCTTCACTAATACCGATGGTGTGATGTGGCATTCTCCGTGTTGGGATTCGCTGATGTTATCACCACCGTGGTGGATATTCTAATGTTCCTTTGATCGGGTCTATGGGTTGCATCAATTATAACCTAAGACTTGCAACAAGGCAATTGGGGTATCCAATGGAGAATGAACCAAGGCTTGAGCACTGGAAATCATTGTGCACGAACTTGGTAAAAAGGACCGAACGAAGTATTGAAGATCCAAGAGATTGGGGTCAAATCCATAGGGAAAGCCGAGAGTTAATCAAACGGCGGAATTGATGGAAGGTCTTATCGCCAGGGTGATAGAGAGAGTCCAAGAAATCAAGCTTTACTTTGTAGAGGTACCCTTGATCATCCCGAACTCAGAATCACCATGTGCCAATAGAGGAGAATATGAGGCTTCAGAAATTATCGAAAGATGGAGGAGGAAAGATTGAGCTACAAAGCTCTAATTTCGATTTTTCTCAGAGCAAAATTTAGAAGCCAACCTCAAGGAGGTAAAAGAAGAATTAGAGGGGAGAAGAATACGTAATGAAAAGGATGAAGAGCTCCCGATGAGATGTTCAAAACTCGAGGAGGCCGCAAGGGACCTCCGTCGACAATCAAGACCGCCAAAGAACAAAGGGCCAAGCTTATCTAGATGAAGGAAAGGCCATGAAGAAAAGAAAGCATTGAAAGCACGCCTCAAGCAAAGATTTCAAATTAGAAGCTTCTAGCACGAACCAATAAAATGCTAGAGAATGAGATAACCGCAAAGAAGAAGTCTCGATCGCCGAGAATTGGAAGCAATTGAATTAGTCAAAAATTCAAGAGTCGAACATTGCGGGAAGAAAGAGATAGCAATAGGATGCTTACGAAGGCCTTAGAGAGCAATGCCAAGGTTGGATTGATGAGATCCAAAAGTCAATCGTCTGTTAGATGAAAAGGATGAACTAGTGTCCTTTCTAGAAGAATGTAATGGGCATTTCTATTCAAGTAAGGAAATGGTTGATATGTGTAACCGCTTGATTATCGACGCACTTGAGGCTCAGTCGGCCCTAGAAGACCTCAAGGAAACCCGATACCTCCCGTGAGTGACTTCCTCTCCAAGAGGTGGTGAACAGTTCAAAGCGGAAACTAGAGATTGAAGCCTCGTGGACAACATTTCTAGTTTTTAGCCACTTATCTTATTTGAATATTTGAATCTAATTATTAATGTAATGATTTAAATTCCAAGATTAATCTTATTGCTCTATTTGAGCTTGAACAACCTTGTAGTCACAACTAACACTTGAGATTTCGTTGAATTGCGCTTAATCGCTTTTTCTCAAATGTTTATTGTTAACTAGCGAGTCTTCAAAGAGTCCCCGAAAATAAAATGTACAAAACATATCATGGGCATGCATGCATACTCCCATAGCATATCATACATAAGGTATTGAGATCACCATCTTGCTGGTTTTCTTCTCCATGCATTTGAGACTGTGTTTCATCGCTCATCGCTACCCGACAAGAAGTAACTGAAGAAATTGATGGAGAAGATGGAAGTCATGGCTGCCCCTGGGACAAGAATGGATACTGATAGGGCAATTGATGGAGATAATTCAAAACATGGCTCGCAACAAGAGGAGTTGAGAGCTCGTCAGAGGTCTACCGCAGCCCACCACCGAGGAAGCCGCGTTGTTCCTCCCCTCATGGGAATGATTTGTCCTAATTAGCTTGAGGTCAACACCGGTCTGGGATCTTACCGAGAGAATCAAGCCGCCAAATGAATCACGCCGGTTCCTCCTCCGCCTACTCCCACACATCGCCAGCCAGAGTCGATGGATTCTCCACCAAAGGACTATTCAAATTCTCGCCCCTGTGTCGAGGAGGATAATTTTGAGGATTGGTTTTCCAATGTGGAAGAGCCACCAAAGTCGATCGAAGTGAAGATGCTCGAGGAGCGCATGCAAGCCTTTGAGAATCGTGGATGTTTTGGCTTCGACATGTCCAACTGGGATTGGTTCAAGGAGTGAAGATTCCTCCAAAATTCAAAATCCCGTAGTTTTCCAAGTACAAGGGCAACTCTTGTCCTAAGACTCATCCGAGGTATTACTATAGGAGGATGTCCGCCACGAAGGATGAGAAGCTTTGATGCATTTCTTTCAGATGTTTGACCGATGGGCCATTGATTGGTATATGGGCCTTGATAGCTCCCAAAGTAACTTGGTGAGAGTTGGTTGTAGCTTTTGTTCAACACTATGGCTTTAACATCGATATGGCACCTACTAGAACCCGCTTGCACAACTTAGCTCAAGAAAACCGAATCTTTCAAGGAGTACGCAAAGGTGGCGCGAGGTAGCTAAAGTTCAACCCCTATGGTGGAACGAGAGATGGTGGAAATGTTTACCAAGACACTAGATGGGCCATACTATGCCTCTTGCACCGACCAAGATTACCGACATGGTGATGTTTGGTGAAAGAGTTGAGATGGGGATCAAGTTAGGAAAGATTGGGATGCTGGTCGACAAGAATCAGTTGGTGGCGCCAAAAAGTCTTTGGTGGTTACTAGAAGAAGAAAGAAGGCGAGTCGAGCGATCAGATGAGCTAAGAGAAAGGAGAAACGCCGAGAATTCACCGCTAAGTTGTCACAGAATTATTCCCGCTAGTGTTCCAAAACAAGATGTTGTTCCAAGACAACCACCACCTAGACCCGTGAAGAAGTTTGATCCCTTGCCAATGTCTTATGCGTATGTGTTTGCTCATTTGCAAAGTTTGAATATGATTGAGTCAAGACTTTGAAGATTGACCCGCATAACCCGCCAAAGTACTTTAATGCGAATGCTCGCTGCCTCTACCACTCCAATGCCTGTGGGCACTCTATTGAGAACTCAGACGCCTTCAAATACAAGGTTCAACCCGCTGACACAGAGGCAATCAACTTTGGACCTCCTCCCACCCCTAATGTCATTCAAAGACCCTTTACCTCCTCATGGTGGAAACGTTAATGCATTTTAAGATGGAGGTTTGAACCGATAATGGATGTTAATGATCGACCACCCGCTGTGGTGGATAAAGAAGCAATTGTTGAAGGGAGATTTCTCGGTTGTGATGATGGTTGTAAACAATGTTTAATCCAAATTGAAGGTCGTGATAATTTGAGAGACGAGATTCAGTCGACATCAAGGGACTCTTCCTCGTCCGTAAAGAACTTGATATGCGAATGTTGAAGATGAGGTCGACGTGGTCACTATCCCCGCCACTTCTAGAAGGATTCCTGCTACAATCCCCGTGCCGACTAAGAAACCTCCCGTGATTATCACTTTGCCGTCCAAGACCTACACTAGAGAAAAGGCCATCCCGTGGAATTATGGGTCCGAGTACTACCGTGACGGCAAGAAATTGAATGGAGACCTCAAGGAGGAAAGTCCGATGAAAAGAAGATTGAAGATTTGAGCTCGCAGCATGACATTGCGGAAGAAAGTCTGATTACCCAAGTGGACGAATCTTCTTTCCACCCAATCTAGTTGAGAAAGTCCCAAGCTTTGGCCAAGGCTAAAGCAAAAGGGAAAGGAGTCATGATTGGGGGTGAGTCAACACCAAAGATTTCGTAACCTGCTCGAGCCCCGAGATGACCAAGGATGTTGAAGAATTGATGAGGTATATAAAGAAGAGTGATTACAAGATAATCGACCAGCTGCCGACGCCCGCCAAGATTTCTATCTTAGCTTTGTTGAGGATTCCGAGCCTCACCGCAACGCCTCGATGCACCGTTGGGAACGCCTTCGCTCCCCAAGAGATCTCGGTTAACCAATTTGGAGGCATTGTGAACAACATTTCGGCAAGTAACGGTCTCGGTTTTACTGACTTCGATTTACCTCCCGAGGGAAGGAAGCATAACAAAGCGCTACATGTTTCCGTGGAGATAGCGAGAACTACTTTATCCTGCGGCTGGTTGACACGGATCATCCTCAATGTTCTTCCAAGTCTACTCTTGAAGTTGGATTATGAAGGGGTCAGGCCGAGACCCTGATTTGATAGTTAAGGCGCTTGATGGGTCAAGAGATCTGTTTGGCGAGGTGGATTTGCCTATTAAGATAGGCCCCGTGTTTTTGATGCAACTTTTTCGTCATGGATATTAATCCCTCCTCATCGTTGTTTGCTTGACGCCCGGATTCATGGGGCTAGTGCTGTGACATCCACCTTGCACCAAAAGCTGAAGTTTTTAATTAATGGGAAGGTGGTCACCATCTATGGTGAAGAAGATTATGTCGTCACCATCCGAGCAACTTCGATATGTTGAAGTTGAAGGAGAGATCCACGAAACTCCATGCCGTGCTTTTGAGGCTGTGATCACCGATAAGATCCCTTTGCAAAAAGGTGAAGTCTCCATGGCATCCTACAAGGTGCTCAGCTATTGTCAAGTCAGACATCCCAAGGGTGGGAAGAGTGCTAGAACTTCCTACCAGACGGATAAAGAGGGTTTGGGTTTTGCTCCCAAATGAAGGTCTCCGCTCCACCCCAAGCAAAGGGTGTCTCCTCCCGCCAAGTTTGTCAAAGGTGGAATCCAGATTGAAGATGTTGATGCTATTGATGGTGAAGCTGACAAAGGTCGTGATGAGGACAAGTGGGTCTACCCAACTGTTCCAGGACGTGAGCCTTCAAATTGGTTCGTTGAGGATGTTGCTGTGGTTACCCGTTTTGAAGAGTAATTTTCTGTTTTTATGTCATGCCATAATTCCTACGTTATGCCCAAGACGTAGTGATCATGCTGTAGGCCACCATGTTTTTAACTTTCAAGTTTATCATTAATGAAGGACGCCCTTTTGCATTCAAATTTTTCTCTTTGTTTTTTTCTTCTTCACTTATTTCTTTTAAAGGTGACAATATCAAATTTTACTTTCTTTTTTATACAAACCTTTTGTCTTTTCTTTTTATTAAAAAAAAACTTAATTAAAAAAATTATAATAAAAATAAAATTACCAACAACGCAGATGCGGTCCTTCGACGGACCCGGATTTTGTCACGATGATTCTGTGGCTCATTATGATTTTGACGAACCGATTTATCAAGTCAAGAGGAAGCCAAGAGGACTGTGAATTACCCAAGAACTAGCCGTGATGTCGAGGCAAGAAGAAAAGGTCATCCACCGCACTCAAGAGGCTCTAGAAGTGATCAATCTAGGAACCGAGGATGCTCGAAAGGAGGTCAAGATCGAGCAAGATTGAAGATGGAGTTAAGCAAAAGCTTGTCGAAATGCTACATGAGTACGTGGACATCTTTGCTTGGTCTTATGAAGATATGCCCGGTTAGATATCGACATCGCCATGCATGAATTGCCCTCAAAGAAGGCTGCCCACCGTAGCGGAAGTTTGAACACATCCGTAAATGTCAAGAAAAATCAAAGAAGAAGTTCAAACAAATGGAAGCAGTGTTTCCTAAAGGTTGTTTCTTATCCCCATGGGTTGCAAACATTGTACCAGATCAAAGAAAGACGGCAAGGTGTGATGTGTTGATTATAGGATCCGAATAGAGCTAGCCCTAAGGATGACTTCCTCTCCCGCACATCGACATTTTGGTCGATAGTACTGCCCAAGCCAAAGTATTCTCCTTCATGGATGGTTTCTCTGGCTACAACCAGATTAAGATGGCGCCCAACGATATGGAAAAGACAACTTTCATTACAGTGGGGACATTCTTACAAAGTGATGCCGTTCGGTTTAAAGAACGTCGGGGCAACATATCAACGCGCTATGGTTACTCTCTTTCATGATATGATGCATAAAGAGATTGAAGTATACGTTGATGATATGATTGCCAAGTCCCGCATGTAAGAAGAACACCGGTTCACTTGTTAAAATTGTTCAAAGGTTGAGAAAGTTCAGCCGAGGTTGAACCCAAGTAAGTGCACCTTTGGGGTGAGATCGGGAAACTCTTAGGCTTTATTGTGAGCGAGAAAGGGATCGAGGTGGACCGCAAAGATAAAAGCGATACAAGAGATGCCGAGCCAAGGATGTAAAAGGAAGTGCGAGGTTTCTTGGGAAGACCGAATTACATCGCTAGGTTCATTTCTCATCTCACGCTACCGTGAGCCTATTTTCAAGTCATAAGAAAGAATCCAACGACTGGTGGAACGACGATTGTCGACGGCTTGACAAGATAAAGAGGTACCTACAAGAGCCTCCAATTCTCTCACCCCGTGGAAGGTGACCGTTGATTATGTACTTGACCGTGTTGGAGAATTCCATGGGTGTGCTAGGTCAACATGATGAGACAGTAAAAGAGCACGCCATATACTATTTGAGCAAGAAGTTCATAGAATGCTAATCGAGGTATTCATTATTGAAAAGACTTGTTGTGCGCATGGGCGCAAACGACTCGACAAGACATGTTGACTCACACTACTTTCTTGATCTCCAAAATGGACCCGATAAAGTATATCTTTGAGAAGCCCTCTCACAGAAGGATAGCCCGTGGCAAATGATCTTGATGAATATGATATCCAATACACTACTCGAAGGCTATCAAAGGTAGTGTGGTGGCGGACTATCTCGCCAACAACCATTAGATGATGACTATCACCGATGAAGTTCGAGTTCCTCGATGAGGACATTATGTATATCGTAGATTGTAACATTCCGTCAAGAGGGACCCGAACTCGCTCATGTGGACGATGGCCTTCGATGGAGCCTCAAATGCATTAGGGAATGGTGTTGGCGCCATTATCACTTCTCCGACAGGTTTTCATATTCCATTCACTGCTAGAATCTGTTTCGATTGCACCAATAATGTGGCCGAGTACGAAGCTTGTATTTTTGGGATTGAAGCGGCCATTGACCTAAGAATCAAAATCTTAGCAGTATATGGAGATTCTGCCTTGGTGATTAGTCAAATCAATGGAGATTGGGAGACCCGCCACCCGAACTTAATTCCATACCGAGATCACGTCTTGAAGCTGATCCCTTATTTCGACGAGATCACTTTCGATCACATCCCAAGGGAGGAGAACAATTTGGCAGATGCTTTGGCTACTCTGTCATCCATGTTTAAGGTCATATGGGGGAATGATGCCCCATCTATCACTATAATGAGGTTGGATGAGCCTGCATTCTGCTATGAAGTAGAAGGTGAAGCAGATGAAAAACCTTGGTTCTATGACATCAAAAGGTATCTCGAGACGAAAGAATACCCTGATGATGCTTCCATCGTTGATAAGAAGGCCTCGCAAGTACTCATAAATTTTTCCTCAACGGTGTGTTATACAAAAGGAACTATGACTGCTTTGCTCGATGCGTGGATAGACACGAAGCAAATAAGATTATAGAAGAAATTTATGAAGGTTCCTTCGGGACGCACTCTAGTGGACACACCATGGCCAAGAAGATCTTGAGAGCAGGCTATTATTGGTCCACCATGGAGAACGACTGCTAGAACCATGCTAAAACATGTTACAAATGTCAAATCTACGCTGATAAGATGCATGTGCCACCTTCTTCATTGAATGTTTTGACTTCTCCATGGCCTTTTGCGATGTGGGGCATTGATATGATTGGAGAAATTAAGCCCACCGCTTCTAATGGACATCGATTCATCCTTGTTGCCATTGACTACTTTACCAAATGGGTTGAGGCAGCATCTTATGCTCGTGTCACTAGACAAGTGGTCACACGTTTCATCAAGCATCATATCATTTGTCGCTATGGGGTTCCCGAGAAGATCATTACTGATAACGGCTCGAATCTCAACAACAAAATGATGAAAGAGCTGTGTGACAGTTTCAGAATAAAACATCATAACTCTTCTCCATATCGTCCAAAAATGAATGGTGCTGTGGAGGCGGCAAACAAGAATATCAAGAAGATTGTACAAAAGATGGTTGTCACTTACAAGGATTGGCACGAGATGCTGCCATTTGCCTTGCACGGCTATCGCACTTCAATACGCACGTCAACAGGGGAAACTCCCTTCTCGTTGGTATACGGTATGGAAGCAGTCCTACCCGTGGAAGTTGAAATTCCTTCCTTAAGGATTTTAACAGATGTACAACTCGATGAGGCTGAATGGGTTCAGAACAGACTTGATCAATTGAATCTCATTGACGAGAAGAGATTGATGAGCTTGTCATGGACGCTATACCAAAAGCGTATGAAAAGGGCTTTCGACAAGAGAGTGTGTCCTCGAACTTCCAAGTCGGTGACCTTGTCAAGAATTTTGCCTCCCAACAATACGGACGCGGGCAAGTGGGCTCCAAATTATGAAGGACCGATGTTGTGAAGAAAGTTTTCTCGGAGGAGCTATGTTGTCGCGACTATGGACGGAGAGGATTTCCTCACCCGATCAATGCAGATGTAGTCAAAAATACTTCGATAAAAAGACCTGTTAGGTTGACCGCCTAAGCAAAATAGGGCATCACGACGAACCAAGAGGTTCGGGCAAAAGTTAGGATAAATATAAAAGATTGTACACCCGCAAGTCGAAAACCTGAAAGGGCGGCTTGGGCAAAAAAGGGTATCCCGGTGGATTGAAAACCCGAAAGGGCGGTCCAGGCAAAAATTAGGGATTCAAGGCGAACGACTACAATCTGCACGACACATGTTTTGGTCGGCTATCTACAGGGATTGAGGGTTAGGCTAATCGAGCATTTCGGATAGCTCAATGTTAAGGGATGTTGAAGTTGTGAAGAGCATGGCGGATTCAGGATTCGACAAAATCCATGATTTTTATTGTCACCTTTTCTTTTAACTTTGATGTATAAGCAATTGCCTCTTTTCAGGATTTGCTTCTTGATGTAAATGCTCATTTACGGCTAATCAATCAATAAAATTACTTTCATCCAAACCGTGTTTTCTATCATTTATCTGCCTTATTTTCATGTATTTTTAATGCTTTGTTTGCAAAACGACGTCCGATATTTTCAATAAACTTGATATGAAACATCGCCCAACGGCACGTGGCATAATTCTCGGGTTACTCGAATTACGGTACACGGCATTAACGATTGAAACAATGATCCAGGTAATTATTGTTATATCTCCTGTTTTACAGGTTTTGTTATGCAAAGATTTTAAATAAAGAGCGTTGCACGCTTGAGCTTAAATCTCCAACAAAACTTCTTTCTCTCCCACAAGGGATATCCATGGCATATGTGCGCCCTTGGATGTTATCGGTCCTTCCCCGACGCGGAAGATTGCAAAGAACGGTCTACACCAGCAAGATCACTTTCCAAAGCTCACTTGTGCGTAAGATGTTGTCGACCCCTCTTATGCTAGAGCTCGTAATCAGGAACTCTATGCAATACGATTGTCATCCCAGATGAATGTTAATCTCCAGGAGTTACTTCCCCAGTGATGCTAACCATTGAAAGATGATACTTCCATTCCACAATCCCCCCTATCAGGGTCCAGACTATCATCTCTTTGATGTAGACCAGATGATTGTATTCAATTCATGAAGGGTTGACGTTCCCTCGGCAGCTCATGATTGCTTTTAGTCCTGGGTGAATCATTAAAACATGCATCATTGCATTAGATAGCATCCTCAAAAATGCGTAGCATTTCCAGTGATATGGAGCATTACGCCGAAAAAATAATGATCTCAAACATGCATCTAAGCATAAGCCAGATTAAAATGATTCTCGAGTACCTTTTGCGTCTCCGAAGAGAAGTTTATCAATAAAAAAATCCCCAAGTGGTATTCCGTCGTAGTTCCTCAAGAAATTCTTCTTGTTGTTATCTCATTTTTGACCCGTCGGTCTCCTACATCATTCAAATTCAATTCATTTACAAAGCGTCTCGCTTTTTGCAAATTTTTTATTTTGGTTATCTTACCCGTGTTTGCCTCTGTCATTGGAGTGCGAGTAAGAGTCGGTGTCTAACCTTTCTTGCTTCTCAATTGTTTGAGTATCCATACTTGGTGTGTGGTAATTCATATAATTGCCGCTCTTGAAGAATTACACCCCGCCTTTGGCCTGAGGGAAATTGTAGTCTCTTGCACATTTGCAACCTTTTAAAAGACCAACATAGTTGGGCGATCCTTGCTAGAATCCCCATTGTTTGGCTTCTTTCCCCGTGAATTCGTCTTCGATCGACGATTATACCATTCCATATATCTTTCCCCCAGTGACTCTGCTCCAGTCGGTCTCATTCTTGCGTATGTCTAATATCCTTACCTGACATATGCTCCCTATATGTGTTCAATATCCTTACCGAACATGTATATTCGATCCATATGTGTCCAATATCCTTACCGGGCATGTATATTTCGAAACCTTTGTTAGAGTCGTCTTCGGTCGGTCTCTTTCTGGTGTATGTCTAATATCCTTACCTGACATATGCTCCCTATATGTGTTCAATATCCTTACCGAACATGTATATTCGATCTTTATGTGTCCAATGTCCTAACCGGGCATGTATATTTCGAAACCTTTGTTAGAGTCGTCTTCGGTCGGTCTCTTTCCGGTGTATGTCTAATATCCTTACCTGACATATGCTCCTTATACGTGTTCAATATCCTTACCGAACATGTATATTCGATCCTTATGTGTCCAATATCCTTACCGGGCATGTATATTTCGAAACCTTTGTTAGAGTCGTCTTCGGTCGGTCTCTTTCCGGTGTATGTCTAATATCCTTACCTGACATATGCTCCCTGTATGTGTTCAATATCCTTACCGAACATGTATATTCGATCTTTATGTGTCCAATATCCTTACCGGGCATGTATATTTCGAAACCTTTGTTAGAGTCGTCTTCGGTCGGTCTCTTTCCTGTATGTCTAATATCCTTACCCGACATATGCTCCTATATGTGTTCAATATCCTTACCGAACATGTATATTCGATCTTTATGTGTCCAATATCCTTACCGGCATGTATTATTTCAAACCTTTGTTAGAGTCGGGTCGGTCTCTTTCCGGTATGTCTAATATCCTTACCGACATATGCTCCTATATGTGTTCAATATCCTTACCGAACATGTATATTCGATCTTTATGTGTCCAATATCCTTACGGGCATGTATATTTCAAAACCTTTGTTAGAGTCGCCTTCGGTCTCTTTCCTGTATGTCTAATATCCTTACCGACATATGCTCCCTATATGTGTTCAATATCCTTACCGAACATGTATATTCGATCCTTATGTGTCCAATATCCTTAGGGCATGTATATTTCAAACCTTTGTTAGAGTCGTCTTGATTGGTCTCTTTCCTGTATGTCTAATATCCTTACGACATATGCTCCCTATATGTGTTCAATATCCTTACCGAACATGTATATTCGATCTTTATGTGTCCAATATCCTTACCGGCATGTATATTTCAAACCTTTGTTAGAGTCGTCTTTCGGTCTCTTTCCTGTATGTCTAATATCCTTACCGACGATGCTCTATATGTGTTCAATATCCTTACCGAACATGTATATTCGATCCTTATGTGTCCAATATCCTTACCGGCATGTATATTTCAAACCTTTGTTAGAGTCGCCTTGGTCGGTCTCTTCCTGTATGTCTAATATCCTTACGACATATGCTCCTATATGTGTTCAATATCCTTACCGAACATGTATATTCGATCTTTATGTGTCCAATATCCTTACCGGCATGTATACTCAAACCTTTGTTAGAGTCATCTTCGGTCGGTCTCTCTCTTGTGTATGTCTAATATCCTTACCTGACATATGCTCCCTATATGTGTTCAATATCCTTACCGAACATGTATATTCGATCTTTATGTGTCCAATATCCTTACCGGGCATGTATATTTCGAAACCTTTGTTAGAGTCGTCTTCGGTCGGTCTCTTTCCTGTATGTCTAATATCCTTACCTGACATATGCTCCCTATATGTGTTCAATATCCTTACCGAACATGTATATTCGATCTTTATGTGTCCAATATCCTTACCGGGCATGTATATTTCGAAACCTTTGTTAGAGTTGTCTTCGGTCGGTCTCTTTCCGGTGTATGTCTAATATCCTTACCTGACATATGCTCCCTATATGTGTTCAATATCCTTACCGAACATGTATATTCGATCTTTATGTGTCCAATATCCTTACCGGCATGTATATTTCGAAACCTTTGTTAGAGTCGTCTTCGGTCGGTCTCTTTCCGGTGTATGTCTAATATCCTTACCTGACATATGCTCCCTATATGTGTTCAATATCCTTACCGAACATGTATATTCGATCTTTATATGTCCAATATCCTTACCGTGCATGTATATTTCGAAACCTTTGTTAGAGTCGTCTTTCGGTCTCTTCCGGTATGTCTAATATCCTTACCGACATATGCTCCTATATGTGTTCAATATCCTTACCGAACATGTATATTCGATCTTTATGTGTCCAATATCCTTACCGGCATGTATATTTCAAACTTTTGTTAGAGTAGTCTTGATCGGTCTCTTTCGTGTATGTCTAATATCCTTACGACATACCAAAATCTTTGTTCCAAATCCTTTGTTAAAAAAGCACAAAAAATATAGAAAGTCAAAATTATCAAAAGATTAAAAATGCAAAAAATATTTCCACTTGTTCTCCGGAGCGCAAATTTTGTTCTTGTAGTATTTAATCTTCACCTTGAAAGTTCAAAAGGCTAGCGCCAATTTCACTTTCGTGTTTAAGACGATTAAATAGGGCAATGTGCACCCCAAAATTTGCCCTCCTATCTCGGTTTTATCTGGTTTAGGCTTCGATTTATCATAACACTCACATGCATTCATATCACCGGGTCTATGGTTACGGATTGGAGTTGATTCCCAAAGATTTCTCTGAGCGTAAAAGGCGTGGTGTTTTTGACCAATTTGGGGATATTTGAAAATGACGAGGTTTAATGTTAAATCTTATTCGTTCATATCTATCGGTTTTCGGGGCTTGGTGTTCGATTGTTGAATTGAATGGTCTGTTCTTGATGGAGCTACGGGTCTGGTTATTTCGAATGTCATTACCTCCCGATTCAGGAGATCAATTCACCACGAGTTTGGGTTTTTGTTGTTGTTTCGAGTTCATTGTTCAAGATGTAGAAGGGTGGGTTATGATTATCCATTTATTGATCAACAATATAAGTTCTAGTACGTGGCTCTCGCCTCTGTTCGCTCCGGCAATAGTGGGTGTATGTGAAGATATTCATCCAAAGGATTTGTTTACAAGATTTACGAACGTCAAACTGCCGCATGTTGAGATCTTTTCCTGTCGCGTTCATCGCTCACAAGATTCGGGGCATTCTACGAAAAACTAGAAGCTTCCTTTGATTTCGCTTGGTTCGAATCTTACTCCACTACCGAATATGGTTCGATTTGGAAATGCGTTGATAATTCCATTAATTTCAAGTGGAATCTATCGATTAATTCAAAAAGATGAAATCGTCAAGTTGACTAAGGTTTTTGATCAAGAGCTTCATTTGAAACTTGAGTTTCGCTTTTGTTTCAAGAAGCGAAAGGTCTCGAATTTCTACGAGAATGGATAAAATGGAAACTTTATGGCGGAAATTCAAATGGGATTAATTTAATTACAAGATAACTTGATTTCGAGATTTTGATCACAAGTTCAAAGCTTTTATAATGTGCATTATTGAGTTCAAGAAGGATTTAGAAAATTGAATACATATTCAAATTCCACTCATAGTTCTCTTAAGACCTCATTCTTTTTTAGAACGTGAATCAAGATCATACATGGCAATTTTTCTCAAGAATCTAAAGTGCAGAATCATGTTATCACCGCTTGGTTCAAGGTTGTGGATTGGGGTTATGGATTGAATTGGGATTGGAATTGGAATTGAATGCATATCTATAATCAACACTTCAACATGATATGTCTTAACCGAGTTAATTCGGGTTCATAACAAAATGTTGGAATGCTTGGTTCATCACGAATCTTCAACTTTCGTGCAATTTTTAATTTTCATACACGAAGTGCTACAACATTGCAGATCACGGTAGTAGTATTCAAGAATTCAAACTAGAACTCAAATTGGTACATAATCTTCAAACTTTGCATTCATGAAATTTCAGGAGCGTTGAATTACTCTAAGGTTTTACAAGAGTACAAGAATGAGTACATGGTTTTACAACTTATCAAATCTTCGAATACAAGTTCTAATCCAAAAGCCAAACAAGTTTCATTCAATATTCAACTTCTTTTGTCATTCAAGTGTCAAAAATCTTGTTCGAATACAAAAGGACATTCGAAGAATGGCCGTTCACAAGTGAAATCAAACTTCCAAATTCAACATTCGTTTAACTGTGGTTTGTACAATTTCTACATGAATCATCAAAGTTACAATGTCAATTTGGATATTCGTGTTTATTACAAGGTTCAAATTTTTGATACAAATTCTTCAAGAATACAAATACAAAAATACAAGCAAATTTCTTCATCTATCCTATTGTATTCTAATGGAAGTTTTTGTTGTTTTCCTTTCTACATCCTTGCTCTATCTTCAAACCCGGCCTTCTTGTCCAAAGCATTCCTTTTCCGTTCCTCCAAAGAATCAAAATTATCAGCCCAACAACAAAAGGATACAAGCCCATCAAGCATTGGGAAGGCCTTGTTTTTCAAAATCAGATCAACCAAAACCCTAAACACTGACAGTATAAAAGCATTCAAGATTATAACACAAGGAGGAGGCAACTGTTCACAAGCAGAGAAAAAAAAACCCTAGCCGCATACTAAGTACTGTCAAGCAAAAACCCTAATCCCAAAAACAACATCCAAACGAAAAACCCAGAGCAATATCCAGAACAACAGAACTCATCATTTTCCAGAAAGAAACCCTTCAGAAATTCGAAAAAATAGCCAGAAAGCAAAGATTCGAAAGGTAGTACCCGATTCGCAGAGGAAGGAGGAGGTTGCGAACACTCTGTCGCCATCCTTCTCCCTTCCTCACCTCTGTTTACGTTTCTGCATCGTTGATACCATCATCACCGTTTAGAAATTCAGGGCGTCATCCTTTCCCCCTTTCCGTTTTCAAAGCCTGTAATACACAAACGCACCAAATCAGTTTTCAGAAATTACAACATGTACACAGTGAAACCAACCGAGAGAGAGAGAGATTCGTGAGCGACAGCGATAACAGATCGAGAGAAAACAACAGATCGCAGTCGCGTTTGAGCGATCGAGAGAACGACAGTCCAGAGCGGCGACGAGTGTAACAGCGAGAGAATCGGTGAGGATTCGAGAGCCGCGATCGAGAGGATCGGTGAGGACGTGAGCGGCGACGTCAGAATCGAGAGTCGAGAGAATCGATGAGAGCTTGCATGAGAATCGAGTGAGAGAGAGTTCCGATGAGATTGAGAGAAAGGGTCTGAGAAGTTGAGATCGTGGGAAGCGTGAGAAGAGCAGGTTTATTTGGTTTGTTTTTTTATTTACTTATGCTAATTAGTTTAGATAAAAAACTAGGATTAGTATTTATAAACTACTTTTGTTTTTTTTTAAAATGATTTAGTTATGGTCTAAAAAATATATCCTGTTTTTATAAAATGTAACTTAAGATTAGTTATTAATGGGTTTAGTTTCATTTATGTATTTAAGTTATAATAAAAATTTTAATAAAATTGATTTAGTTTTTTTCAGTTTTTTTTATATATAATAAAAAATGATAAATAATAATAATATAATAATAATAGTAAACTGATTTTGGTTTTTGCTTTGTATTAGTATTAATTTTTTTTCTTTTTTTGTTGGTATTATTTATTGTTTTGATTTATAACATAAAAGGAGTTTAAGAGAATACTAGAATGTTTGGCCATGTTGGTTAGTTTAGGTGGTGACACGTGTCACCACCTGTTTGGTTTACTTGAAATCTAGTGTGTGTATGTCCATGGTATCCAATCTGCACCCTCCTGCTTAAGCCACCAGATCTGCCAAGGCCCAGATCCGACGTTCCAGAATGGTGGACCACAACATGCCTCATGGGAGCTACTACACAGGATCCAGCAGCATTGCTTTGGGCTTGGGCTCAGTTTGCTATCTACACCCTCCAGTTTAAAGCTCCAAACAGGCCCATTTCTAAACTTTCTCTTTAAATTCAATACTATGCAAGTTTTTTTTTATAATGATGTATTAAATAATATTTGGCATATGGTAGTTTTTTATTTGTTGAATTATCAATTAAATAGTTAGTTGGTTTTTCATCAAGTAAAAGAATATCTATACTAATAATTATTTAAATTCCGATTTGTATTGTGTGTTAATTTATTTTCTTTTATTATCCGCTATTATATTATCCGCTTGTGTGTTTAATACGCGATTGAACACTCCACTCTCACATTAATATAAAAAACGCCTCCGCTCCCTCTCTTATTTTTGGTTACCCACACCAAATTCTCTAAGGGTCTCATGGTTGGGGATGGGCATGGCCATCCTCACGAGGTTAATTAGGGCCCTTGTTGCCTTGATTAATCATAACCCAAAAAATAATTGGTCCATATACCAATCACCATGCACGTGGTCTCATGGTTGGGGATAGGAGCACCTATCCTCACGAGGTTAATCAAGTCCATATACTTGGTTAATCATAACCCGAAATATCATTTCTTTACGTCCAACGCCGCAATTTTCAACATAGTGTTATGGTACTTAATTAAATTGTTAGAGGTTCGCCCAACGATTTAATTAAAATGTAAAGTATTTGGGCCATTAGAGGGAAACCCAATGACTCGAATACTTTATTCCATACACTTGAACATTTAAAACACTTTCAAATTAAATTAATTAATTGAATTTGTTTTCTAAATCAATTTTTTCCAAAAAAACAAAAAAAACATAGTGATATGGAATTTAATTAAATTGTTAGAGGTTCGCCCGACGATTTAATTAAAATGTAAAGTATTTGGGCCATTAGAGGGTAACCCAACGACTTAAATACTTTATTCCATAACACTTAATAAAAGTGAACTTTGTTTCACCTCACTCTTTTCATAATAAAGATTTTGGATGAGAGAAGATCGGTTGACCTCAATCACCAATCTCGAGTACCGAATTTGTTAGAGGATATCCCGACGTTTTGGTACTTGTCATCTACAATTAAAAACAATTCAACCCATTCAAATCCTTTTTCGCTCATATGCGATTATCAAAAATCAAAAAAACATTTTCTTCTAAAATCAATACAAACAATCCAAGACATTTTCAACAAGAACTACGGAGTTTTGACTTTCCCATTGCACGAGGGAATACGTAGGCACGCGGTTTCGAAACCGTGTCAAACTCAAAATAATAAACAAACAAATCCCGTTTTCTTCTTTCTTAAATTCATAACTTAGAAATTAGCGACTACACACACAAACACATTTTGAACTAAATGGGTCCCATCGAGTACGATGGACGTAAGAGGTGCTAATACCTTCCTCTTGCGTAACCGACTCCCGAATCCATTCTTTTTGGTCTTGTAGACCGCCTTATCCGATTTTGTGGGTTTTATCTATATTTCCCCGTTCTTTCTAGAACAAATAAAATTAGGTGGCGATTTCATTGTTTTTTGAAAATTCATTTTAAATGATATTTTTGAAAATCGAGTTGCTTCAGATTGCACCAACAACATCACAGAATATGAAGCTTGTATCATGGGTATCGAAGAAGCCATCGACTTGAGGATTAAGATCCTTGACATATATGGAGATTCAGCCCTTGTGATCAATCAAATCAAAGACAAGTATGAAACTTATCATCTTGGTTTGATTCCCTACAGAGATTATGCCCGACGTTTGTTGACTTTCTTCAACAAAGTGGAACTGCATCATATCACTCGAGATCAGAATCGAATGGCATACGCCTTGGCTACTCTATCTTCCATGTTCAAAGTCAACCATTGGAACGATATGCCTAAAATCCGTATCAGACGATTTGAAAGACCTGCATATGTGTTTGCAACTGAAGCAGTCTTCGATGATAAACCATGGTTCCATGACATCAAACGCTTCCTTCAAATCCAGGAGTACCCACTCGGGGCATCATACAAAGATAGGAAAACTCTAAGGAGGCTTTCTAGAAATTTCTTCCTAAATGAAGATGTGCTATATAAAAGAAACTTCAATATGGTTCTGCTCAGATGCGTGGACAGACACGAGGCAGACATGATAATTCACGAAGTGCATGAAGGGTCCTTTGGAACCCATTCAAATGGGCATGCAATGTCTAGAAAGATCTTAAGAGCAGGATACTATTGGATAAAAATGGAATATGATTGCTGTAAACACGTCAAAAGATGTCACAAGTGCCAAATCTACGCAAATAAGATCCATGTGCCACCAACTCTACTCAATGTTCTCTCTTCTCCGTGGCCTTTCTCCATGTGGGGCATCGACATGATTGGGATGATTGAACCAAAAGCGTCCAACGGACATCGCTTCATTCTAGTGGCTATTGATTACTTCACCAAATGGGTCAAAGCAGCATCTTACGCCAATGTCACAAGACAAGTGGTTGTGAGGTTCATCAAGAACAACCTCATTTGCCGATATGGAGTTCCAAGTAAGATCATTACAAACAATGGATCAAACTTGAACAACAAAATGATGAAAGAACTGTGTGAGGAATTCAAGATCGAGCATCATAACTCATCTCCTTACCGGCCAAAAATGAACGGCGCCGTTGAAGCTGCCAACAAGAACATCAAAAAGATCATCCAGAAGATGGTTATCACCTACAAATACTGGCACGAAATGATGCCATTTTCTCTGCATGGGTATTGTACTTCTGTACGCACTTCAACAGGGGCAACTCCTTTTTCTCTAGTATACGGCATGGAAGCAGTGCTCCCCGTAGAAGTTGAGATTCCGTCGATGAGAGTTCTCATGGAAACTAGGTTGTTTGAGGCCGAATGGTGTCAAAGAAGATACGACTACCTGAACATAATCGAAGAAAAGCGTCTGACCGCTCTGTGTCATGGACAATTATATCAAAGAAGGATGAAGAAAGCCTTCGACAAAAAGGTCCGACCTCGTGAATTCCGAGAGGGCGACCTCGTGCTTAAAAAGATTCTGTCTTTTCAACCAGATTCTAGGGGCAAATGGACTCCTAATTATGAAGGCCCGTACATCGTCAAAAGAAGCTTTTCTGGTGGTGCTATGACTCTCACAACCATGGACGGTGATGAACTCCCGTATCCTGTGAATGCTGATGCAGTCAAAAAATACTTTGTCTAAAAAAACAAAAGAACAGCTCGCTAAGTCGAAAACCCGAAAAGGGCGACTTAGGCGAAAAAGAGCGTCTCGGTGGACTGAAAACCTGAAAAGACGGTCCAGGCAAAAATTAGAGACAATAAACAGAAATTATCCTGATAGATTGAAAACCTGAAAAGGCAATCTATGCAAAAATTAAGGATAAAAATTGACAAAGTAACTGCATCAGTCCGTACTTCGTCAATCTGAAGAATCTTCCATCAACGGATCTTCAATCAAATCTTCTGAAGCAACAAGCACAGTTGGAATTCAAAGTTGTTAGGGATAATAGTGGTTATTGCTTTCAATGTAGCCTTTTCCCAATAAATTATCATTTCCAACTCTTGTAAATAGCTCATGGAATCACGCCTTTGGCTGACTACCATTCTATCAATAAATTTGAGCCTTGTGCCCATTTGTTTGCAATTCTCACTTTATTCTGTTTTGCAAAATAACGCTTTTTATTGTGAAAATCACTTTTGAAACTAATAAGTTTTAAATGAATTTTACTTCAAAATTTTGAAATAAAAGCGAAATTTTTCCTTTGAACTATGAATAGAGAAAGAACTTCAACAGTTTTCTCCATGAGTGTTTCTACCTCTGACAGAATAAAAACAACTGCTACAGAAGTCTTCTTCTCCTCAGTAGAGATCATCAAAGGACGGTATTCTTATCCAAAAAGAATTCCCAACAAAGTTGCCAATGAAATGCCTTTTTCAGAAAGTTTAAAGCATGCAACTCAGATCCTTCATCAGTAACGTCTACACCATGGCTGCAGATTTTGCTGAGTATTTGTTCGAACTGTGACGTAGTCCTTTTCCCAGATATCGCCCATTTTTGTTGTCTTGTCAAGTATCGTCAGCATGCATATGACATTCATAACATTCATCATTCATACATAATAGCATCATTAATGTATTCCTGCATTTTTCAAATATTTGCTTCAACATCACTTGTTTAGGTTGCATTTATTCCCAAAAAAAACAGGTGTGAGTATGTCATCTCTCCAGTAGATTATCCCCAAGTAGAGAAATACATTTTTTCTCTGTTATTTCCCAGCTGAGAGCATTCCTTATTGGGAATGAAGTATTGATTGACCCTTTCTTTCCAGCTCATTCCTGGATAGAACTTTGACTCTAATCATTTCAGGATTAGATTTCACAAAAAAATCTACCTGTAAACAATAAGCAATAGCCTCGTCATCCGAACCGCTTATTTCTTTTTCATCTTGAAACTTATCATAAAATGATTGTTCTTCTCAGCAAGTTCAAATCATGAAAGTTCAAGAAATCTCCACAGTTGTCTTTCTGTCTAAAGAAAACCTGTGTCTTTTCAATCAAAATGCCTGCATCATCTCAAGAAAGAGAGATCCCCGGCAAGATTGTAGCTGTGAAAATAGAAACTCACTTGAGATCTGTTTCCATCTTTGACTGCTATTCACAAAGCTGAATACTCAATTTTTCTCAAGAATTACCTTGTTATAATAATCACTTCGCTGATAATTGGTAATATCTTCAGAATTCATTACCATAAACTATCACAAGGCTGATAATTGGTAATATCATCTTCATTTACCTTAAACATTGTCACAAGGCTGACAGAAGGTAATTTTCTTGTTTCCCAAAGCGAAACAGATATTCACATACATTGTGAATCTATTTTCCCAGTGAAACAAATTGCTTGTTTCCCAACCAACAGGATTCTCCTTTCTTAGACAGATTGAGTCATCCTCACAATCTTATCCCAACATATCATTCTTTGATATCTCCTGGGTGAACCTTTTGCAATCACTTTGCATCATCTGCATCTTTTTGGTATCTTAGGTCCAAAATTTGTGTATTCTAATATTTAAGTCTCTTCACACCTATCGAGATAAAGATATTCATCTTCATATCTCAGGTTAAAGAAACTTAAATAGGGGAATCTGTCATACCCCAATTTTTGACCTAATATACCACCTAACATTTGCATTACTGCATCACTAACAGTTCAGAACAGAATTAATCGGGTGTGGCTTCTACAGGTCAAAATCAGGGTTTCACAAATTTTTCATCTGTTCAAGAGGTAATCAATTAAGGTTTGAGTTTTCACTCACCTCAATTGATCTATCTTAATCAAATCATCAACCTCTGATCTTCAGATATCCTACTTTTTCTCATGATCTATCGAGGATCGACCAATTAGGGTTTTTATCGAGGATAGGCAATCACTGATTTTCTGATCAATGAATGACTTTTTTGCCTGGAGATTGATCTTCATATCTTCCATACAACATCTTGACCTAATTTCTTGATTCAAAACATCACAGAAGTTCACATTTTTCATCAGTCAATTTCTGGATCATCTGATGAAATTTCATCTGCACTGAAAAGTCAAACTTTGACTTTTGGTCAACTTTTTCAAGACAAAACTTTTCAATCATCAAAATACTTCAAATGATCCATCATGATCATAAAAAATCAAGAAATTTGGAAAAGTCAACAAAAAGTCAAAATTTTCAACAGTTAGAAAAATTTTAAGTGTTAGAAATTTCATGTTTTTTCCTACTTTCATGGCAACTTTTCACATAGTTCCATTTGGAATTGGAAAAAACTCAAAACATGAAAGTTGTAGCCCTTGATACAAGCTTTCCAAAATTTGCAAGGACTTGCAAAACCATCTTGTCTAGCTATGCTTTTGATTTTGAAACATAAAGCTCCAAGAACCATGGATTTCAAGTTCATACCTCAAAATTATAGGTCATTTTTTGCATTTTCTCCTTCTAGATGCCTTGTCATCACTTAGAGGCAGCTAGTAACTGATAAATATCAACTTGAATTATTGGATATAAGATTGGATCAAAGAAGGAAACTTAACCATGGTTAAAGAAAGTAACTTTTGCATTAAATGCAAAAGATTCCATTATGACCTGTTAACCAAGTTACAAGTTTTCTTCAATGATTTTTGCCAAATCATTTAGTTTTCTTGGCCTATAAATAGAGGTCATGTTTTCAATTTCAAACCACACCAAATCTATGCAAGAGCAAGCTTTCTCTCTTCTTTTTTAAAATTCAAGTTACTTAGTTCAAAAGTGCGGATTTTGCACTTTTGCAAATCTTGTGAAAAACTGTGAAAAATTTGGTGTCTAACATGTCTTAAAATCAATATAGAACTTGTTTGAAACTTAAAATCAACACAAGAACTTCTAAAACTCAGAATCCATGTTTGAAACGAAAAGCTTGCAAAAAACTGCCTTAACTTTCAAACTGATATTTGGCTCAAGCAAGTTGTGATTTTATCATTCAAACATCATCCACATACTTCATATAAGTGATACAAACCATCATCTTTGATCTATAACATCTCTAACCAAGAATTCGAGTTTCACTTCAAGCAACTGCAGGTGGACTTGGTTAGAGTGATCCAGGTTGATTCAAAGCAAGCATAGCATTTTCACACGTTCCATAAGGTTCACTGGTGCTCCAGCAATCCTCAAACATCAACTGGAAACACTCCTTCGAAGAATTCGATCTCAGCTTCAAGAGGTAAGAACACGAACTTTGAACATCATATTTTCTAACTTCCAGTTCAAAAATGGCTTGGCCGTTTTGTGTCTGCACCTTCACTGAAGCTTAACCCTCAATCAATTGCCTGTTTCCATGAACATACACGATTTCAATTTGATTTTTAGGAATTAGGGTTCTTCGCGTTTCTGGAGAATTTAATCATCTAAAACTAAAAATAAATGAAATTAACCAACATCATCATGTTCCTGGTTTAATTTCGATCAAGTTTGATGTTTACATCTTTTGATTTCATCAAGAAACGAAGGATTTAGGATTGAATGAAGATTTGAGGAAGAAGATGAACACTGCGCGCGTGTTTTTGATTTTTCTAAAATTCAAATATTCAGTTTATAATATAATAACATGAAGTAACATAAATGAACGAATGTATTGCTGCCCGAGTGGTTGCCAGCTCACCTTTAAGTCACTTGCCATGCCTTGCCCAATGGTCCCGGGTTCGAGTAGCCTTGGGACCATTTTTGCCAAACATTTTTGTTTCTCTTCACATTTTTTTCAAACTTCAAAGCTTTCAAAACGCAATCAAAACTCCTCATTTTGAGGTGATTTTTTGTACACTTGTCATTTAACATGTATATTTTATGATGATACCAAAAAAATCCAAAAATATTCTCTTTTGATTATATTTTCATCGAGCCGAAAACGAGACATTTTAAGTACGTTTCAAGTACTTTTCAAAGATGTTTTTTCAAACTTTTGAAGCTCGAATGTTTTCCAAACTTCTTGTAAGTATATTTCATCTTTCAAAAACACTTTCAAGATCTTTTCAAAACTTTTCAACAAACTTACACTCTTTTTTCCATGATCGACCCGATTTGAAGATAAAACCGAACTCGTTTTTCATCGAATTTCTTAACCGATCATGGGCCTCCCTCACGGTGTAAGTCCCGATCCTTTTTATGTACATACATATTTCCTTGTACATATCCAATTCTTTTTATGTACATACATATTTCCTTGTACATATCCAATTCTTTTTATGTACATACATATTTCCTTGTACATATCAAATTCTTTTTATGCACATATCAATTTTTCTTGTACATAACACAGACGTCTTTTGTAAATATTCAAGTATAGACAAACTTTGTTCGTTGGTTTTCATTTCACTTGTATATACACTGAATACCATTGGTATTAAAAGGAGCATTATTCCCGGTGAAACTGCTTTTAAACCAATGGGCCTCCCTTACGGTGTAAGTCTCAACCCTCCTATGTACATACATATTTCCTTGTACATAAATACTCATTCGTGTACATATTCACTCCATTGTACACAATCAAACTTGTAAATAATCAAGTTACGCTCGTTTCGAACGTTCGTTTCACACACACTTGTTTATATTTCCTTCATAAACTCTTGTAAATAAACATTATACATTGTTTATATTTCCTTCATAAACTCTTGTAAATAAACTTCATACATCTGTTTTTATAACTGTCTAGTTATAACATAACAACTAGTCTAACCATTAAGTTCCCCACAGAGTTAGCCTCCTATTGGGCTTTGTACAAGGTAACTCATTCATCTGAGTTCAGCCTCCTCTTAGGCTTCATATAAAAAAACTCATTCATCTGAGTTTAGCCTCCGCTTAGGCTTCATATAAGACAACACTCCCCTGTTGAAACAGACTCCTCTTGGGCTTCGTTCAAAAGAACTCCTCATAGAGTTTAGCCTTCTCTTGGGCATCAAACAAGAAAGAGACCAGGAAATCTCTTAACAGCCTCCTATTGGGCTTCTAATACAAAGAGTCACCCGCGCTAGGATAGAACCCTGAGAGTATGATTTCCCGGTGAAATCGCTCTTGAAAATCCTAAGAGGATGGTTTCCCGGTGAAACCCCTTTTAAAGCCCAAAACCAGCCATACCCTATAGCTTCCTCTTGAGCTTCATACAAGGACCCTCGATGACCCTCGGAATGCCTCCTCTTGGGCTTACAATACAATACAACGACCCATGGGCTTCTTAAAATCATCCCCCTAATCCAATCAATTTCTCCTAGAAATTTAGACATTTATCATCTCTATGGAAGAAGTATCTCATCTATCACATCACATACAATCAAAAACTTTTCAAACTATTTTCAAACAAAAACATCTCTTAATCGTAAGTGGCAACGCTTGTACACTCAAGCAAAACACCAAATGCTTACAATTAAAAGATTCAATCATTTTTCAAACATCTTTCTTAACTCGTAAGTGGTAACGCTTGTACACTCAAGCAAAACACCTATAACTTACGATGAAAGATTTCAATCAATCAACTCTTCAAAATGTATGTGATGAAATAGATTAGATACATTTTTCATTAAGATGACATTCGTCTTTGTCTCTTAATAACAGCCTGTTGCTTCCACTAGCATAAGTGGGAACTACGATTGCTCTGACTTTCTCAACATCCCTTTGAGAATACGTAGGCACAAGGTCTCATCCTTGGCGAGCAAATTTCTTTCTCCCTCAAACCAAACAAACCATAGATCCCTTTAGATCCGAGCTACAAATGCTCTGATTCCCATTAAGGGATATGTATGCAGAAGATCCCAATGATCTTTGCGAGCACAATAATAACAAAACCTAGGATCCCACATAATCTACCCTTCTTAAAATCCAAAGGAGAAACTTTCCCAATCATAGAAATAGCAATTTAAAACACACAAACATATCAAACATATTCATATATAAAGCTATAGATAAAGCTATATATATTTAGGGTGCTCTATCTATTCCCTTAATATAACAAACCCCCTTGCCCAGAATCTCCCCAATGCGTTGCGTCTAGTTCGCGCTAGTCGTAATGCATATCAAATCAATTGAGTGTATTGCAGCTTTCCCCTTTTTCATAATCATTTTTCTTGTGTTGGAAATAATAAAGCTTGATGCTCGCGGCATCTTTATAAACAAATCAAAAGAGTAAATCGTTTCGAGCCAGAGAATCCGAATTCAGATTCGATTCCCTCGCGCGTCACTTTTTAACGCGAACAGGTACCAGTGGAGTAAACTCCCAAGGTAAACAATTGCCATGTTATTGAGGCACAAGGCATAAGCCTTCAACATAATCATTTTGCCAATACAGGTCGTCACAAATCCTCCAATACAGGCCTTCACAAATGCAAATGTATGCGACTGAATAAATATATAATCACATACAACAACATCATAAATCACTTAACGAGTCATACACCTATATCACTACTTCATTGCCCATAAGCCTACAACTTCATCAATGTAATCAACACAATTCATAACAACATATTCATCTTCACATCACTAACATCACAACAAAATCAATATCAACACAAAACATCGGTCATAAGACCCACAAACAACAATGTCCATAAATCGGACAAATCAACTTACCCAGCTGTACCTGCGAATCCACATATTCGAAATAGTTTCAACAAAACAAACTAACCAAAATTTCCTACACATGTATACGACTTACCCCGACAATCTCCAACTAATTCTGGTTAATCAACTAGACCGATTAAAGCTACTAACACTACTATTGTTCGATACTAACTTCATCGGCTTTACTTAGTATTAATTCCACAGTTTCCATTTACTCAATTCTCCGAAATTCACTATCAAGTGGTTCTATTATGTACTATTCCTGTCAATTTTCATCCTGCTACTAAATTACTTCTAAACTTGCTACTAACAAGTATTTACTTATTCTGGATTAAATTTCATGGTTCTTCTGGTTTCTTTCCAAAATACATTCCTGCTAAAATTTCCAACGTCTAATGCAACTTAAATAATTATACCCTACAGCTATAATTCCATTTGATCATCCATCCATATTCACCATTTGTACTTTGTTAATCCTACATAACCTACCTTATTAATTAACTTAAAACTATTAGTAAGAAGCAACGCAACAAGCAAATAATAAAGAAACACCATCAAACAAAGAACAAGATTTATGTGTTTCGCTATCATGTGGTTCAGAGTAGTCCAACACAGGCATACAGAACTACACTTCCATTGTAAAATCATATGTCTAGAAGATAGCAATTATTTGGCTTGGATTGTTTCCTTAAATAAAATCTTATCCAATTAAGTGTTCTTTAGATTTGATTGTTCAATTTGTTTTTGTAGAAACAAAACTACACTTCCATAGTAAAATTCTAAACATTAGCATTATGAAATAGCAATGATAACCTTTTTAAAACATCTAAATAGTAAAAAAAAGTATATTAACTAATAAGTAGTATGCTACCAATTCATTATCTTACACTTTTAAGAAAATAAAATAATTAATAAGTATTAAAACTTTTAAATATGGTGCATCGTTCTCCCACTAAGGGAGCCGATCGACACACCCTCTCTCTCCACTACCCCTGCCGAACGACAGGGTCCCTTTATGCCACCATTACATCATCGTCACCATGTGTCTAACGACACATGTTTTGCACATACTCCCTGTCGACCGACAGGGTTTTCTATGATGGGCGTCTTTGTTTTCATCCAATTTCTTATGTTATCAATTTCGATCCCAATTTTTTCAAAACAGACCACTACATATTTTATTTTTTTACACAGACAATATCAATTGATTCAATTACCACGTAGATTCCACAACCAACACAATAATCAACTCAACCAAATAATTTCACGAACACATCACCAAGACAACAACTTATTTCCAAGAAAAATAAATACAACACATGAACACAATCAATTTCCATGGCAAATTCTTACACCTAACCCCATATATAATTCATCATAAACTCGGTTATAGAGATTGAACTCCACCCTTACCTTGGATTAACAGTCTCTCTAATTTTCGGTCGAATTCCGACTAGACTTTCCGGTCTACAATTCCTCTTCCGGCGGCTAATTCCATAAAATATATTCCTCTTTTTCTTCCTCTTCCCACATACTGCATCTTTTCTTTCTTCCCTTAACCTAACTCCTTTTATTTTATATTTAAAACCAACTTAATAATAACAATATTGTTAATTTATATACTTGGGGTTAATATTCACACCTCCTCAATACTATTCACCACACAACAATTCAATCATATTCGCTTAAATAAACTAGTCCAATAAATAAATATTATTCTTAATATTAATTTTCCGATTAAACCGACCAAATAATCCAACTTAAACTTAATAATCCAAATACGCTTACTAAAATAATACCGATAGATCCAATTTTCGACTAAATCCAATAATTAAATCCTTATATAATTTAATTAAATAATTAATTAAATTTGGGGCGTTATAACTCTCCCCCATTGAGGATATTTTTGTCCTCGAAAATCTATCTGACACAACCATCTTTAACACTACATTCGCATCCAATCTTTCGATTTAACAACAACCCAATCATGGTTTAAATCCAATACTTATACTTCAATCTTTCAATTACTCTTGCAACATAATCGTTACCGTCTTGACAACCATTTTAGCAATATCTCGAAACAACACCTTAAAACATAGCAACAACCTTCACTTGCTCATACTCGACTTATACAACATTGCATCATTATCCTTGCAACATCTTCAACACCGAAATACTTATACAAAATCCATATTCTGATACTCCGAGGTCATTCATCTGCGGAACACTAACAACTCTCTTAATTGTAATTAACTCGAACGCAATTATCTTCACGACATAACATCCATTTCTTAATGCACTATTAAGGTAGCAAGTCAAGTCAACATTATCCAATACGATCTTGTCAACTATTAACAATGGATTAAGGGTGATCAAGTCCTTAATTTGTCAATAAATATCTGTCGATCATACTGGAGTATAAACCATCGTTAACAACTACAATAGTTTTCTTTAAAACTTTGTACTTACTAAAAGTACTAAACTTCAATAATTCCCAAAATCATCTGAACATGCTGACACCGACGTCTTGCAGTTACATACTCATATACGTCTTACGATAACATCAAAACAAAATCTTCTACACTATTACCAACACTTCCTGCTCATCCTTTTTCCAAGATGTTCCAAGTTAATTAACAACCAAAATCTTAAATCCACATTACCTTCGGATTCGGAAAAAAATGAAGCTCCAACATCTCTTGCATTGTCTTCTTAAGCAGTACATCACACCAATGACTTATAACCGAAAATATCTGGGAAGCATCTCTTCTCCCCCACTTAGCTTCAAACCACTTCTGCAATAACAATAAGAAAACAACGAGTACCAACAGTCAGTGTTATACACACTTGTCGCATACAAAGGAATAAACAACATTAGACAACACTGGCCAGACAGACCGACTTGGCTCTGATACAACTACATAACACCCCAAATTCTACTCGGAAAATATATCGAAAATCAGAGTATTTTAAAATTTCAAACCACACATGGGATCTCACATTTCAACATTAACATCACCAACAGGTAAGATACATAACACTTTTTGATTTGGAGGATAACATAACAACTTGCAATAGCATTCAAACAAAATACATTTTTATTACTATGCAGCGGAATTCATACTTATACAATTGAACACATTGTACTAATAACAATGTGAAACATCTTGTTCAACTTTTACCGTACTTAACAAATTTTGCTTCACAACATCACTTAGGATTCAACAAATTATACTAATAACAACAAGAGTCAACAATATAAACAACATAGACCAAACATCCCCTCGATTGTTACGTATCAGAGCAATGATACCGACTTGAACTAACAACAACTAATTCTTCCATTCATGAATACCTGCACGTTACCAATATAAAGGTTACAAAGAAACAAATGAAAGGGGTGAGATATCTACCAATATAAGCAGGTGTATGATAAACAGTGTATTAGATCAGAATCATACAAATTTCACCACTTCATAAAAGCAACTACGCAAAAACCAACAAACCACTTATTCGATTAACGCAACAACTTAATCAACACAACTTCATCACAATAACAACTTATCATAACATCAACTTATGAGCAACAACAACTCACAACAATATCAACTTATAGCAGCAACAACTTATAACAACGAATCAACAACAATTAGTAGCAACGACAATTATCATAATAGTTATAATAACTATTTTCACATCTTCCCAAAAGTATCTGTCACAACACAACTTTAACACAATTTTACACTAAGTCACCAACAACATATTCACAATCCACAAAGTCAACGTAATACATCACTTATCACAACAAAAGCCTTAACAGCATATTGCAACAAAACCATTATCAACATAATACAACACTTATTACAACAAAAGCATCAACAACGAATTCATTTATAATGCGACTCTTAACAATGCACATGCATGTGGTACCAGTGAAGTAAACTCCCAACGTAAACAATTGCCAGGTTATCGATGCACAAGGCATAAGCCTTCAACATAATCATTTTGCCAATACAGGCTGTCACAAATCCGTCAATACAGCCCTTCACAAATGCAAATGTATGTCACTCAATAAGTACACAATCGCATACAACAACATCATAAATCACTTCACGAGGCATACGCCTATATCACTAATTCATTGGCCATAGGCCTACAACGTCATCAACATAATCAACACAATTCACAACAACATATTCATCTTCACATCACTAACATCACAACAAAATATATATCAACACAAAACATCGGTCATAAAACCCACAAACAACAGTGTCCATAAACCGGACGAATTAATTTACCCAGTTGTACCCGCGAATCAACATAATTTTAACAATACAAACTAACAAAAATTTCCAACACGTATATATGAATTACCCCGACAATTTCCAACTAATTCTGGTTAATCAACTATACCGATTAAAGCTACTAACAATACTACTATTCGTTACTAACTTCATCGGCTTCACTTACTATTAATTCCACAGTTACCGTTGACTCAATTTTCCGAAATTCACTGTCAAGTACTTTTATTCGATACTATTCTTGTCAATTTTCATCTTGCTGCTAAATTACTTCTAAATTTGCTCTAACAAGTAATTACCTATTCTGGATTAAATTTCATGGTTCTTCCGGTTTCTTTCCAAAATATTCCTGCTAAAATTTCCAACGTCTACCGCAACTTATATAATTATACCCTACGGCTATAATTCCATTTAATCTTCCATCCATATTCACCATTTGTACTTGGTTAATCCATTTAATCTTCCATCCATATTCACCATTTGTACTTGGTTAATCCTACATAACCTACCTTATTAATTAACTTAAAACTATTAGTAAGAAGCAACACAACAAGAAAATAATAAAGAATCACAAATAGACAAAGAACGAGATTTATGTGTGTTTGCTATCATGTGGTTCAGAGTAGTCCAACACAGGCATACAAGCCTACACTTCCATTGTAAAACCATATGTCTAGAAGATAGCAATTATTTGACTTGGATTGTTTCCTTAAATAAAATCTTATCCAATTAAGTGTTCTTTAGATTTGATCGTTCAATTGGTTTTTTTAGAAACAAAACTTCCATAGTAAAATTCTAAACATTAACATTATGAAATAGCAACGATAACTTGTTTGAAACATATAAATAGTAAAAACAAAAGTATATAAACTAATAAGCAGTATGCTACCAATTCATTATCTCACACTTTTAATAAAATAAAATTACCCATAAGTATTACAACTTATAAATATGGTGCATTATTCTCCCACTAAGCTGTGCCGATCAGCACACCCTCTCTCCTCACTACCCCTGCTGAACGGCAGGGTCCCTTTAAGCCACCATTATATCATCATCGCCATTTGTCTAACGGGACATGTTTTGGACATAATCCTTGTCGATCGACAGGGCTTTCTATGACGGGGGTCTTTGTTTTCATCCAATTTCCTGCGTTATCAATTTCGATCCCAATTTTTCCAAAATAGACCATTACATATTTTATTTTTTGACACGGACAATATCAATGGATTCAATTACCACGTAGATTCCACAACCACCACAATAATCAACTCAGGCAAATAATTTCACGAACACATCACCAAGACAACAACTTATTTCCAAGAAAAATCAATACAACACATGGACACAATCAATTTCCATGGCAAATTCGTACACCTAACCCCATATACAATTCATCATAAACCTGATTATAGAGATTGAACCCCACCCTTACCTGGGATTGACAGTCTCTCTAATTTTCGGTCGAATTCCGGCATGGCTTTTCGGTCTGTCATTCCTCTTTCCGCGGCTAATTCCATAAAAGATATTCCTCTTTTTCTTCCTCTTCCCACGTACTGAAATTTTTCTTTGTTCCCTTAACCAAACTCCTTTTCTTTAATATTTAAAACCAACTTAATAAAAATATTATTGTTATTATTTATACTTGGGCTTATTATTCACACCTCTTCAATACTATTCACCACACCTCAATTCAATCTTATTCGCTTAAATAAACTAGTCCAATAATAAATAATATTATTATTAATATTAATCTTCCAATTAAACCGATCAAATAATCCGGCTTAAACTTAATAATCCAAATACGCTTACTAAAATAATACCGACAGACCAAATTTTCGACTAAATCCAATAATTAAAACCTTATGTAATTTAATTAAATAATTAATTAAATTCGGGGCATTATAACTCTCCCCCACTTAGGATATTTTCGTCCTCAAAAATATATCCGACGCAACCATCTTTAACACTACATTTGCATCCAATCATTTGATTTAACAACAACCCGATAATGGTTTAAATCCAATACTTATACTTCAATCTTTCAATTACTCTTGCAACATAATCGTTACTATCTTGCCAACCATTTTAGCAATATCTCGAAACAACATCTTACAACATAGCAACAACCTTCACTTTCTCATACTTGTCTTATACAACATTGCATCATTATCCTAGCAACATCTTCAACACCGAAATACTTATACAAAATCCTTATTCTAATACTCCGAGGTCATTCATCTGCGGAACACTAAATACTCTCTTAATTGTTATTAACTCGAAAGCAATTATCTTCATGACATAACATTCATTACTTAATGCATTATTAAGGTAGCAAGTCAAGTCTACATTATCCAATACGATCTTGTCAACTATTAACAATGGATTAAGGGTGATCAAGTCCTTAATTGGTCAATAAATATTCGTCGATCA
The DNA here is from genome assembly GCA_021764765.1 of Vicia sativa. Lineage (NCBI taxonomy): Eukaryota > Viridiplantae > Streptophyta > Magnoliopsida > Fabales > Fabaceae > Vicia > Vicia sativa. The sequence goes on from CM038793.1 coordinate 230,483,439, forward strand.
TACTGGAGTATAAATCATCGTTAACAACTACAATAGTTTCCTTTAAAACTTTGTACTTACTAAAAGTACTATACTTCAACAATTCTCAAAATCATATGAACATGCTAACACCGATGTCTTGCAGTTACACACTCATATACGCCTTACGATAACATCAAAACAAAATTCTTCTACACTATTTCCAACACTTCTTGCTCATCCTCTTTCCAAGATGTTCCAACTTAATTAACAACCAAAATCTTAAATCCACATTACCTTCGGATTCAAAAAACAATGAAGCTCCAACATCTCTTGCATTGTTTTCTTAAGCAGTACATCACAAGAATGACTTATAACCGAAACATATCCGGGAAGCATCTCTTCTCTCCCACTTAGCTTCAAACCACTTTTGCAATAGAAATCAGAAAACAACGAGTACCCACAGTGTTATACACACTTGTCGCGTACAAAGCAATAAACAACATTAGACAACACTAGCCGGACAGACCGACATGGCTCTAATACCACTTCATAACATCCCAAATTCTACCCGGAAAATATATCGAAAATCAGAGAATTTTAAAATTTCAAACAACACATGGGATCTCACATTTCAACATTAACAACACCAACAGGTAAGATATATAACACTTTTTGATTTGGAGGATCACATAACAACTTGCAATAGCTTTCAACCAAAATACCTTTTTATTACTATGCAGCTGAATTCATAGTTATACAACTGAACACATTGTACTAATAACAACGTGAAACATCTTGTTAAACTTTTACCATACTTAACAAATTTTACTTCACAACATCACTTAGGATTCAACAAATTATACTAATAACAACAAAAGTCAACAATATAAGCAACATAGACCAAACGTCCCCCCGAGTGTTACGTATCAGAGCAATGATACCAACTTGAACTAACAACAACTAATTCTTCCATTCTTGAATACATGCACGTTACCAATATAAAGGCAACGATGAAACAAATGAAAGAGTGAGATATCAACCAATATAAGCAGGTGTATGATAAAGAGTGTACTAGATCAGAATCATACAAATTTCACCACTTAATTAAAGCAACTACGCAACAACAACCAAACCACTTATTTGATTAACGCAACAACTTAATCAACACAACTTCATCACAATAATAACTTATCATAAAATCAACTTATGAACAACAACAACTCACAACAATAACAACTTATAGCAGCAACAACTTATAACAACAAACCAACAATAATTAGTAGCAACGACAATTATCATAATAGTTATAATAACTATTTTCACAGCTTCCCAACAGTACCTTTCACAAGACAACGTTAACATAATTTCACACTAAGTCACCAAAAACATATTCACAATCCTCATAGTCAACGTAATACATCACTTATCACAACAAAAGCCTTAACAACATATTACAACAAAACCATCATAAACGTCATACAACACTTATTACAACAAAATCATCAACAACGAATTCATTTATAATGTGACTCTTAACAATGCACATGCATGTGGTACCAGTGGAGTAAACTCCCAACGTAAACAATTGTCAAATTATCGAGGCACAAGGTATAAGCCTTCAACATAATCATTTTTCCAATACAAGCCGTCACAAATCGGCCAATACAGTCCTTCACAAATGCAAATGTACGCGACTCAATAAATACACAATCACATACAACAACATCATAAATCACGTCACGAGGCATACGTCTATATCACTACTTCGTTGGCCATAGGCCTACAACGTCATCAACGTAATCAACACAATTCACAACAACATATTCATCTTCACATCACTAACATCACAACAAAATCAATATTAACACAAAACATCGGTCATAAAACCCACAAACAACAGTGTCCACAAATTGGACGAATCAACTTATCAAGTTGTACCCGCGACTCAACATATTCGACATAGTTTCAACATAACAAACTAACCAAAATTTCCTACACGTATATACGACTTACCCCGACAATTTTCAACTAATTCCGATTGATCAAGTATACCGGTAAAAGCTACTAACACTACTACTATTCGTTACTAACTTCATCGGCTTCACTTACTATAAATTCCACAATTTTCATTTACTCATTTCTCCAAAATTCACTATCAAGTACTTCTATTCGGTACTATTCCTGTCAATTTTCATCGTGCTACTAAATTACTTCTAAACTTGCTACTAACAAGTATTTACCTATTTTGGATTAAATTTCATGGTTCTTCTGGTTTCTTTCCAAAATACATTCCTGCTTAAATTTCAAACGTCTACTGCAACTTATATAATTATACCCTACGGCTATAATTCCACTTAATCTTCCGTCCATATTCACCATTTGTACTTGGTTAATCCTACATAACCTACCTTATTAATTAACTAAAAACTATTACTAGGAAGCAAGACAACAAGCGAATAATAAAGAAACACAAATAGACAAAGAACGAGATTTATGTGTTTTGCTATCATGTGGTTCAGAGTTGTCCAACACAGGCATACAGAAGTACACTTCCATTGTAAAATCGTATGTCCAGAAGATAACAATTATTCGGCTTGGATTGTTTCCTTAAATAAAATCTTATCCAATTAAGTGTTCTTTGGATTTGATCGTTCAATTGGTTTTTGTAGAAACAAAACTTCCATAGTAAGGTTCTAAACATTAGCATTATGAAATAGCAATGATAACCTGTTTGAGACATATAAGTAGTAAAAACAAAAGTATATAAACTAATAAGCAGTATGCTACCAATTCATTATCTTACACTTTTAATAAAATAAAATTATGCATAAGTATTAAAACATATAAATATGGTGCATTATTTTCCCACTAAGCGATGCGGATCAGCACACCCTCTCTCCCCACTACCCCTGCCGAACGGCAGGTTCCCTTTAAGCCACCATTACATCATCATCACCATGTGTCTAACGGCACATGTTTTGCACATAATCCTTGCCGACCAACAGGGCTTTCTTAGACGGGCGTCTTTGTTTTCATCCAATTTCCTGTGTTATAAATTTCGATCCCAATTTTTCTAAAACAGACCATTACATATGTTTTTTTTTTACACAAACAATATCAATGAATTCAATTACCACGTAGATTCCACAACCAACACTATAACCAACTCAGCCAAATAATTTCACGAACACCTTACCAAGACAACAACTTATTTCTAAGAAAAATTAATACAACACATGAACACAATCAATTTCCATGGCAAATTCGCACACCTAACCCCACATACAATTCATCATAAACCCGATTATAGAGATTGAACCCCACCCTTACCTTGCATTGACAGTCTCTCTAATTTTCGGTCGAATTCCGGCTTGGCTTTCCGGTCTGCAATTCCTCTTCCGGCGGCTAATTCAATTAAAGCTATTCCTCTTTTTCTTCCTCTTCCCAATTACTGCAACTTTTCATTTTTCTCTTAACCTAACTCCTTTTCTTTTAGATTTAAAACCAACATTATAATAATAATAATAATAATGTTATTATTTATACTTGGGCTTAATATTCACACGTCCTCAATACTATTCACCACACAACAATTCAATCATATTTGCTTAAATAAACTAGTCCAATAAATAAATAATATTATTCTTAATATTAATCTTCCGATTAAACTGACCAAATAATCCGACCTAAATTTAATAATCCAAATATGCTTATGAAAATAATACCGACATATCCAATTTTCGACTAAATCTAATAATTAAATTCTTATATAATTTAATTAAATAATTAATTAAATTTGGGGCGTTACATCAATCATACTCCCCCTCAACATGAGAGCTACCTATGACACAGACTAATACAACTTCCTCTTTTAGATGTAAGAGGAGACTCAAATGATTAATACAAGAACTTGGACTATCCATTTACAGACATAGAGAACCAGCTCTCTATATTGGATAATTCAGAACACAAGACATAATTTGTGTTCAAGGCTCAAAACAAGACTCTATACAGACCGACTCAAAATAAGGACCCTATTAAATATCTTTGCAAAAACAACTGCAAAGAAGGACCTCAGACTTAACAATATCTGAACACTACCCTTTTTTCCCTATGTTTGCCACAAGTTGGCAAACATAACCTATAGACTCTAACTTTACTTATATTTGAATGAAAGATATGAGAGACACAAACAAGGACTTAAGAGAAAGAAAAAAAAAGACTCTAAGAACCTGAGCAATTTAAATAACATACCTAGATTGTAACAATTATCTTGATCAAGAGATGTTATTTCAATAAGAACTACTTCAGGTGGTTTTGTGCATAGATTGGGACATGCACTAAGTCAGAACAAGTAATACACACCATCAATACATGTTTTAGATAAATAGTTTAACACCTATCCCTGTAGGTTTTCAAGGATAAAACATGTCTTGAGTTATGTTCTAACTTCTTGTTTGACATTGTACTTCTGGCTTGAAAAGATTAGTCTTTGGAAGACTATCCATATGGTTAGAAGCATAATTACATTGTCTTTGCTGATCTCCATACTCTTTAATTCCCCTAAGATATAAAAATTTAGGACATCTTTGATGTTTGTCCTTGAAGTATTCTTTATTTGGAATTTGCCACAGTTTCCAAATTTGGAATATTAGTTTGCTTGCTACGCAAGATTCAGATTGCCACACTTTGTAACTTGTAATAGAAGAAACCTTATGTGTATAACCATAAATTTGTCTCCAACAGATAAGTTAGAACCTTATCTCTCTGGTGTCTTCAATAGTTGTGATGTTACATCTTCATGTAGTCCATTCTCTTCTATACATCACTTACTTCTTCTCTTCTTGATTCAGAATTCCATACAGTTTTTGAAAATATCCAACTCCCATCAAGATATTTAACAGCATCTATAATCTTCTCCTTATTTGAATCAGCTCTTTAAATGATCACCAGATAACATTGACACACATCCTTAACTTGTGAAGATATTAGTGAACTTTGATATTTAGTTCACACTAGACCATGAATTCCCCAAACAGATACTCAGCTCCCGACAGAGTATATGAATCTTGCATTCAGGCTTCATATCTATTAAGTACTAAGTCTTCCGTCAAAGTACCTACTAGTTTGGTCAGTTAGAAGTAACTACTCACACTAGGTTATTCTGACTGATTACATCTTCACACACACTTCTACTTTTTGGAAATAACATATATATTCAAAAACTAAAGACATTTAGATGATGTTTTCACATTTGATACGACATTATCCATTATGGTTCTTGATTAACATCCATAACATCTTATTCATAATACTTGGGGTGGAACAAAAAAGACATAGTGATAAGAAACTTTGCATCCAAACATATCAAGGAATATTATAGGCCACATCTCAATAAGCTTTTCATCAGACTCTCACTTCTGATTTTGAGATGATGGATGTCATAGTTTGTACCTATAGAGTAGATTCCCTCATCTAGATTTCTGGAATAGACTTACTTATGGCATGACACTTAATAGTTCAAATTCTTCATTGCAATCTGACCTCCTTGATTATTCTTGACTCTACCATTTCTGGATACTAACTAGGGAAGTCAACATTCATGACCATATTTCACTGTGGTTGAGACACAATATTTAGTTCCAAGTCCATTCTATGGTTATGAATATAATTCCACATATATGGTTCCTTTGATCAGAAGAAAATACCAGATAAAAGATCACTTTGATTATTCATAAAGGAACTGAGACATATACCTTTATGTGTCTTCTCTCATACATTGAGCTTTTCTTTTAATACTCCCATAGTTTAGATCATAAATAAACTGAAATCTGGAGTATAATATCTTGTTGATAGTGTCATAATCAACTAACATAGATGTCTCATCTTCTAGATCAGGAGTAGGTTCCAAACATATGCATTCACACTATATTTGTTTAGCACCCATAACATTTGTTCTTCAACTGGTAGCTGCATACCAGTATTAATGTTCCAACATCCAGTAGAGCATCTGTTCCATCTTCAAGGAACACATCATCCTTGAAGGTCTTCAAGGTAAACACTTGTGCAAATGAATATGAGAACCATTGATCAACATAATGTACATAATGCTTACTTCAAATTTTTTATTGTAAGCATGGCACATAAGGATTGAAAATAAATCAACCCTACAATCAGCTTGCTTCTGCATCAAGAAACAATCTAGACCCAACCAAAAATCCTGACCATGTGGTAATATATGAGCACAAGAATTACCTTATCAACGTCTTCACTCCCGTATGAAGGGTTTGATAACTTCTTTCTGTGCTGAGGCTGAACAATACAATCCAAACTCTTCACTCCCTCATGATGTTTTGAATTTAACTTTCTTGTTCCAACATCTTCATCTTCTTTGGTCAGGTTGGTCTAGTTTTCCACAAATAGGTCCATCTTCCACTTCTAGGGACCATACAATCTATAGGTTCCTTATTAAACCATTCTTCTACCTTGTATACAACCTGAAAGTATCCCCTATAGATCTCATCCAGAAATAGACATGATGCCTGCTCTGATACCAATTGAAATTCTGGTTAGGGCCAGACTCAGGTTGTTGTGACATCTGATCCGACATACAAAACAGATAAGGCATGCATAAAAATAACAGTTAAGAAAAATAAAGAACACAAGGAATTGTTAACCCAGTTCGGTTCTAACCAACCTACATCTGGGGGCATACTAAGCCAGGTATGAAGTTCATTATCAACAGTATTAATTCAGAGGCAAACCACCCTGTTTACACTCCTCACTTAATAAAACTACACAATGACCCTTCTACCTAAGATACCACACTTAGATATGAGAATCCTCCGCTCACTTCTGATCACCTCGGTGATGTCTATCATCTACTATCACACAAGCAACTACATCGACTTCTTATCTCCTATTAAACTCAGCTTGGAGATACCTCACTCCAAATCACAACTAAAACAGTTTGAAGATACCACACTTCAAACACAATCAAAACATGTCACACACGTGACATAAACTAACTTGGAATTTCTTCACATCTTCTTCCAAGAACATAACAACACCCATTGCTTCACAGATTCTGAGTGAGTGAAAACAATCCTCTTTTCTACAGGCTTCGAGGTAAAATTAGCGACCATCTAACGATATGGGTGGTTCACTTACATGTCTAACCCTAAAGACTACATCTTTCTAAAACCGGATAGCTTGCTAAAACTAGGTTACAACTGCTTATTTATAACCTACTACCAAACTTGATTTGGGCCTTCAAAGTAACTGCATAACCTGTAACAAACTTGTGTAGAAACAAACTTCTGCAGCAACAAAAACGCATATAACGTCTACTACAATCAAAGTCCGTTATAATTTTTCTCCTTAGCCCTTGGACCTCCACATACGCCTTCAAAATCACGCCACATAAGGTGCATAATATTCCTAGAATATTCTGCACTAATTAAAACAGAACTGTAACAAACTTTGACAATTCAGTAGTGTGATGTCCTGATGTCTAATGTCTCGACATCTCATAAGACATGTTGTTCCATCTGTTGAAACTTTTGAACACAACATGTTAAGGCATTCTAGATAGGATTATAACATGGAAATCCTATTGTACAAATCATTGTTTCTTCTTATTATTTGTTTTATTTAATTTTAACCAATATATATATTTTGGAACTTACACAACCAAATATATTGATTACAGATATACCAGTTATTTCTGTCCTCAACTAAGGTATTTGTTAAATATGCTTAAGGTTTAAATTGTTTAGTTTGCAAAAATAAGATGGTTAGTAATAGGCCACAAGATAGTTCGTAGAATTCTTAACCAAAGTAGATTTGTAAATGCACTGCACATGTATATGTACAATGCCCTAAATTGATGTGATACTCAACTTTTATATATGCAGCAAATGTTTTGTGATATGCTGTTTAATCGTAGCATCTCCAAGTTGATTTGAATTTTTATATATTGGGGTGAACAGAGTGAGTGCATTGTTGATAATTGCATCGTAGGCGTAGGCGAATACGTGGATTTTCTTTCAACATTTTTCTAACCAAAATATTTTTGACGTTTTATCAAATGCTTTTTTTTTGTAAAATCCCCAAAATAATCTTGTCATAGTATTTATAAGAAATAATCGTAGTATTTTCAAACAAGCCCGAAAAGAAAAGAAAAAACACAATTGAATTTTGAATTTGAAAACTAAAATTTCATTAATGAAAATACCTTTGAATAGGCGAGAGTACAAGATGCAATTCCTAGAAAGAGGTAATTACATAAAGTTTAACGAAATTGAAAACGACAATGAAAATGAAAACTGATACTACTATTTCTCCAATGTCCTTTTATGACTCTAATCTTCTTCGCTTCCGAGTCAAATGATTTGGACCAATTACTCTCCTTCGTGGTTGTGGTCGTAGTTCTTAGATCACAGTTTATTTTTTCTTTATTTTTGAGTAAGATCCCTAACTTTTTCCTGGACCTCCCTTTCGGGTTTTCAAACCACCAGGATAATGTTTTTGTTTATGTCCCTAATTTTTTCCTGGATCGCCCTTTAGGGTTTTCAATCCAACGGGATGCCCCTTTTTCCTAAGTCGCCTTGTTAAAGTTCGACTTAGCGGGCTTTTTCTACATAGTATTTTTTTATTGCGTTTGTGTTCGTTGGATGTGGTAGTTCTTCCCCATACATTGTTGTGAGGATAAGACCTCCACCCGAGAATGTTTTTTTATCCACATAGGGACCTTTGTACTTAGGGGTCCATTTACCACGTGAATCAAAGAGAGGTATCAGAATATTCTTGAGAACCAAATCTCCTTATTTAAACACTCAAGGATAGACCTTTTTATCGTATGATTTATTCATCCTCTTTTGATACAATTGGTCGTGGCACAAATCCGTTAAGCATTTTTCTCCTATGAGATTGAGCTGATAAAATCATGTTTGAACCCACTGTGATTCTTCAAGCTTAGTTTCCATGAGGACTTGTAGTGACAAAATCTCTACTTTAACCGAGAGTACTACCTTCATGCCATACACGAGAGATAAGGGGGTTGCACCTGTTGACGTACGTATGGATGTACGATAGTTGTGTAAAGACATGGGGAGCATTTCGTGCCAATCTCGACATGTCTTCACCATTTTTAGAATGATTTTATTGATATTTTTATTGGCGGATTCAACGTCCCCATTCATCTTGGGTCGGTACGGTGAGGAATTATAATGTTCAATTTTGAAGTCATCACATAATTCCTTCATCATTTTGTTATTCAAATTGGACCCATTCCCTGTAATGATCCTGTTCGGAACCCCATATCTGCATATAAGATTCTGCTTGATAAAATGAGTAACCACTTATCTTGTAACATTGGCATAGAACGCAACTTCTACCCACATGGTGTAATAATCAATAGAGACTAATATAAAATAGTGTTCATTAGAAGCCTTAGGTTCGATCATTCAAATCATATTGATTCCCCACATTGAGAATGGCCAAGGTGAACTTAGGACATTCAGAGGAGTCGGTGGTACATGCATTTTGTCAGCATAGATTTGGAATTTGTGACATGCCTTCGTATAATGGTATAAATAAGCTTCCATTGTCAACCAATAGTACCCTACTCTTATAATTTTCCTATCCATGGCATGCCCATTTGTATGGGTTCCAAAGGCACCTTCATGGATCTCTCTCACAAGAGTATCTGCCTCATGTTTCTCTATGCACCTGAGTAGCACAATATCATAGTTTTTTTTATATAAAACGTCCCCATTTAAGAAGAATCTTGCAACTAGCTTTCATAGATTCGTTAGTCAATGGTTGAGGCATTTTCAGGATATTCCTATTTCTCAAAATACCTCTTGATATCATAAAACCAAGGTTTGTCGTTTGGTCCTTCTTCAATGGGAAGGTAGTGTGCATGTTTTTCAAAATGTATAATTGTCATACGTGGTTCATGATTTGGCCAAGTTACTTTGAAAATGGCTAATAGAGTTGCCAAGGCGTCTACCATCTAATTTTCTTCCCTCGGAATATGGGTGAAGGAAATATCAGTGAATTCTTTAGCTAATTTTAAAACATAATCCCGATATGGAATTATTTTAGGATGTCGGGTGTTCCATTCACCATTGACTTCATATATGACCAATGCAGAATCTCCAAATACCTTGACGTGTTTGATCCTCATATCAATAGCAGCTTTTAGACCCAATATACAAGCTTCGTGTTCAACAATGTTATTATCGCAATTGAAACATAACCTTGCAGTATAAGGTTTATGATAATGTTTCGGGGAAGTCAATACAGCCCCAATACCATGTCCTAATGAGTGTCCAATGTGCTCCTGGTTCAGGTCCTTCGTCGGGTCCTGGTATTACATAGTCACCTATAACCATGACATCTTCGTTTGGAAAGTCGAACTTCATTGGTTGATATTTGAGTAACATATTGGATGTAATACTCAGATAGTAACATCTGCCACCGAGTAATTCTCCCTATAAGAGCTGGTTTTTCGAATACATATTTCAAAGGATCCATTCTTGTTATTAACAACGTGCTATGAGTTAACATGTATTGCCTCAGATGTTTAGTAGACTAAGTCAAAGTGCAATAAATCTTCTCGAGGAGTGAATTTCGTGTTTCGCAGTTAGTAAATTTCTTGCTTAGGTAGTAGATTTCATGCTCTTTTCTACCTGCTTCATCATGTTGACCCAATACACATCCCATAGATCCATCAAGCACTGTCAAGTACATGATAACTGGTCTTCTTGGTGTCATACCCCAATTTTTTACCTAAGATACCATCTCATATCATCTACATATGCATTATTGAATCACTAACAAATTGCAAAAGAAGATAGCTTATGTGCTTGCTTCTTGTGCTAAACCAATGTTTTGAATCAAGAATCATCGATCAGTGAAAGATATAAATAATTAGGGTTTGGATCTCCATTCATATCAATTGATATATCTTCATCAATCATCAACATTTGATCCTCAAAATCCAATTATTTCCTCAAGATCATCCTTGAATCGACCAAATTAGGGTTTTGATAGAGGATAATGCATCATTAACTTTTGGCTCAGTGTATGAACTAATTGCTTGGAACATGACCTCAATATCACAAATAAAATACATTGACCTAATTTCTTGGTTCAAAACATCTCCAATGCCATGGTTGATTGATAGTGAATATATGAATCATCAGATAAAAAGTCAATTGTTCAAACAAGTCAAACTTTGACTTTTTTTTGTCTACTTTGAAATTCAAAATTTCTAATCATCAAAGCATTTCAAATTATTCAACTAGTTCATCAAGAAAAAAATGTGAAAAAGGAAAAACTTGAATTTTTCTAAACACTTTGAAAAATTTTCAAGTGTTTTTACCACTTTTCACCATTTTCATGGCCATTTTACACCAAGATCCAAATTGATTCAATAAAAACTTTCAACATGAAAGTTGTAGATCATGTTGAAAGATTTCCAAAATGTCCAAGAACACGAAAAAATATTATGTGAAGTTAGGGTTTTGGAATTTGCAAAGTTTTTCAAGCAATTTTGTTAAGATCTTATCTTGTTCTCATCCAAATCCAAGTTGCATCCAAAATATCTCAAAAATCATAATTGAAGAAGGGATAAGAACACTTAAATGTTTTAACCATGGTTAGGCATTTTTGACCATGTGCATTAATGGTAAAGATTCATGTCTTATCTCTTAAGGCCAACTTGTAAAAATCTCAATTTTGCTTGCCTTGATCTCCGAACTTCTTTCCCTATAAATAGAGGTCCTTGATTCATTCAAAATCACACCCAAACAACTACAAACTTGTTTTCTCACTTATTTCTTAAATGACAAGTTTCTAAGTTTTCAAAGAGGTTAGAATTCCAATTTCCAATTCTTGGAAGTTCTAACCAAACCAGTCATACAAACCTCTTCTAAGCATCATTTAGAAGTTGTTCATCACTTCCATCCATCATAAAATCATCCAAAACTCATAATCACCAAGAAAACTCTATTAGTGCATGTTTTGAGCCTTAACAACCAAACTTTCAATCCACTCGTGCGTTTTCCATTCCAATCATTCAAACATTATTTACATCATATAGAAGTTATTCAAACCCTTGAACAACTTCTCTAACACCAGAATCCATATCCTCCATTCAAAAACCAGAAAATTGCAACTTGAGTTGGTGGAGGAGATTCGGCATGCTTCGAAGCAAGCTATTAGGATCATCACTTTGCACCTGGGAGCAGTCATATGAGTTATGCTAATTAGCTTCAAGAGGCAAATTTTAAAAATCTGATATCTTCATACAAGTATCTTTAGCATCAATTTTGTGATTAGAAATGTAGATATCATATTTCTAAAGTTGTATGAATCTTCAATTTTGCTTAAAACCAACCGTGTTCATAGATTAATTGAATTTTCCAATTAGGGTTTAATTGGTACTTCCTGGAAATTCGTTTTAATCTTTAAGTGTTAGCTTAAATAAATTACATGGTTGAAATCGTGGTGAAATTCTGAGCAAATTGGTATTTTGCATTTTTCGAATTGATGGAGAATCAAAGAAATTCGAATTTGGCCATGGAAGCTTGTCACAATGAAGAAGACAATGGCCATGGCGCCACCTATCATTTTTTTCAAATATAATTAAATGAATTTGTTTTTATAAACGGATGTATAGCCACCCTAGTGGTAGAACTCGCGCCTTTAGTCTCTTCATGCCCAATGTCAAGGGTGTGAATCCCCCTCGCCCCAAACTTTTTGCTATTTTTCCAAAGCTTTTTAAAAATATTTTCAAAACCTTGTTTTCCATATAATCAATTGAACGCGTTTGTCTTACAAGCCACACATGTGGCCCATTGGCTAACCTTTTCGTCAATCAAACCATGGGCTTGAGTTAAACACTCACCAATGCCAAAACTAATTTTTAACACTATTTTTCTTAAGTTTTTCAACAAACTTCAACATTTTCAAAAACCAATCAAAACTTCTGATTTTAAGATGATTTTTTGTACACTTGTCATTTAATATATCTATTTTATGATTATGTCAAAACATCCAAAAAAATATTTTCATTTGATATATTTTATTAGGTTAAAAAGTAGTACTTTTTAAATGTTTTTTCAAATACTTTTAAAATATTTCGTCTTGATTTTCTTTAACCTAATATTTTTTCAAATACTAATGTGAATAACCTTTCACCCTTCAAGTCTTTTCAAAATATTCAAAATGTTTTATTGGCTTACACACCTCTTACACCATGATCGATTTGATTTTTTCCTTGAAAATACAAACCCAACTAGGTTTCTTTCTCGTGAATCTTTCGAACTCAAAATCAAATTGATCATCGGTCTCCCTTAAGGTGTAAGTCCCAACCCCCTTTGTACATATTCAAGTATTACTAGCTTTATTTACTAGTTTTATATACTTGTTTATACATTTATTTCACCAATTCCACTGGTACTAAGAAGAGCATTATTCTCGGTGAAACTGTTCTTATTCTAGTGGGCCTACCTTAAGGTGTAAGTCCCAATCTCTTGTATATATATATATATATATATATATATATATCCAAATATCACTAGCTTTATTTGCTTGTCTTATACACTTGCTTGTTTATATATTTCCTTTATAAACTCCTATGAATGCACACAGTTTGTCATATATAATTTTTCATATACTTGTTCATGTTTATTTATGTCATTACAACTAGTATAATAACTAGGTTCCCCATAGCCTCCTCTTGGGATTTGTAAAAAAGAACTCCCTTGTTGAGTTGGCCTCCTCTTGGGCCTCGTACAAGAAAGAGATTTGGAAATCTCAAACAACCTCCTCTAGGTCTTAATATAAAGAATCTCCTTAGCTAGGATAGAACCAAAGAGTACGGTTTCCTGGTGAAATCACTTTTAACACCAAGCCAGTCATACCACAACCTTCTCTTGGGCTCACAATACAAGTACCCTCGATGTCCCTCAGATAGCCTCCTCTTGGACTCACAATACAAGGACCCTCGATGTCCCTCGGATAGCCTCCTCTTAGGCTTCATACAAGGACCCACAGGCTTCTGAAAAGCCTCCCCCCAAATAAAACAAAACATTTCTCCTTAGAGATAAGACATGAATCATCTCTATGGAAGAAGTATCTCATCTATAACATCACATTCAAATCAAACATTTTCATAAACAAACATCTTTCTTAATTATAAGTAGCATACTTGTACACTCAAGGTTAACGCCCATTGCTTACAATGAAAGATTCAACATTTTTCTCAAACAAAAACATCTTCTCATTCTAAGATCTATAAGCGGTATACTTGTACTCTCAAGTTAAACACCCATTTCTTACAATGAAAGACTCAACATCCAATTTTCAAAATTTATGTGATGAAATAAATTAGATACATTTTTCATTAAGATGGCACTTGTCGTTGTCTCTTGAAAAACATCGCTTCCACTAGCATATAAGTGGGAACTACAATTGCTCTAACTTTCTCAACCTCCTTTTGAGAATACGTAGGCACAAGGTCTCACCCTTGGAAAGCATACTTCTTTCTCTCTCAAACCACAGAAACCTTAGTTACCGTTAGACCTCGAGCTATAATTGCTCTAATTCCCTCCAAGGGATATGTATGTAGAAGATTGCAATGATCTTTGTGAGCATAATCATAACAAATAAACTTAGGTTCCTACCGAACTTACTTCTTGCATTGCATACTTATTTAGGGTTATTCAACTTTTCCCTTTTCCTTTTTTGGAAAAAATAAAGTTTGGGGGTGGTGACCTGTTAAATAAATTGTTTTTGAGGCAAAGAGTCGAATCCCGATTTGGCTCCCTCGTTCTCCAATTTTCACCGCGCACACCTGGGAATGGTGGCATCAAGATTAACGGCTCTTGTAGATATTTTTGTATTATTTTGAAGGCCTTCTACCAATCATCGTTCCACTCCACTGATTGATTTTTTGAATTAATTTGAATATAGGCTCGCAAGTAGCAGTTAGGAGTGATATGAACCTAGAGATGTAGTTCAATCGTACTAAGAAACCACAAACATCTTTTTCTATTCTTGGATCTGGCATTTCTTGTATGGCTTTCACCTTGTCGGGATCCACCTCAATACCACACTAAATCCAACAGTTTAACTGACCTGACACCAAACGTACATTTGTTTAGATTGAACCTCAATTTGAAATTTTGTAGGCGTTCGAACAGTTTCTGTAGGTGAATGATGTGATCCTTCTCTATATGTGACCGTTGCTCGCTAATAAGTTTCCCCTGCATTCTTTAGACTGAAAAACATTACTTTGTAAGGTACCCCGAGGAGTCATGAAATTGTTTTTTCCATATATTAGGAAGCCATTTTGGTCTGATTATACCCTGAGAAACCGTCCATGAAAGAAATTACCGAAGCTTGAGCTGTATTATCCTACAAAACATCAATATGAGGTAACGGGAAATCGTCTTTAGGACCTGCTTTATTCAAATCCCGACAATCTATGCACATGCGTACTTTACCATCTTTCCTGGGTACTAGCACGATGTTAGCTATCCAAGGTGGATAATCTACCACTACCGAGAATCCTGCGTCAAATTTCTTAAGAAATTCTTCCCGAATTTTACTAGCCATGTTTGCACAGAGTCCTTTTGAGTTTCTGTCTTATTGGAGGATAACCCTCCTTGAGTGGTAGTTTTTAAACTACGATGTCTGTATCTAATCCTGGCATATATAGGTAAAACCAGGAAAATATAACCAGATACTCGTGTAGGAGCTTGATCAACCTTTCTTTGATGCTTTCTTCCAATGTTTCCCCTAGCTTGATCTCTTTCAGATATTTTTCGGTCCCAAGATTGATGGTCTCAAGTTATTATTGGTATGGTTGTATATTATCTACTTTTAATAATTTTGCCAATTCTTCGGAGGGTTCATGATCTTCTTCCTCTACCTCTCCGACTTGGTTAATGGGAGCATCAAAATCATATTGGATAGTAATAGTATCATTATCGGTGAGTTTAGACGTAGATTTACATATTTTATCATGTTTTGGTGCTTTTTAGAATGTGAATTGGAAAATGTATATGAACGAAATTATTGCCATTTTTAAAAGATAAAAGATAAATGCAATAGAAAGACATGGATCTTAGTTGAATGCAAACACAAGTTTTATTAATTGAAAAATACTGTCTCAAAGTAAATAAATAGGGGGCCCTTACAAGCTAACTACTATGTCTCGGGAATGACATAGGTTTTTTTTTAAAAAAAACATAAAAATTAATTTGGAAAGAAAAATATCTCTGGAATCTCCATGGTTGTCCAATTATTGAGTTCTTTGCCTGGGGCACACTCACGAATGAAGTTGGATGATCCTTTGATGTTTCCCTTACGGGATTTCATTGCCACTTGTCCACCATGATCTATTCCTTTGCTGACAAAGGTTTCCTGGATGGGAGGAAACTACTCTTTGCCTTTCAGGAGAGCCATTGATGGTTCAACCCCAAGCCAAAACAATCTTTCTTCTCAAGTATCTCCACAAGGTTACCCTAACCTTCTGAGGTACGATCTCCCATCACTCTTTGTAAATCTCTCCATGATGTCACAGTAGTGCCCGATTTCTTGATTTTCTCCACTGGTAGAGTTAACTTTGAAGAAATCTCTAGGGTCTTCAATGGAGCTGCTATGCAGCTTTCTATTGATCACAATCAGATTTCCTTCAACAAGAAATTTCAACTTCTGATGCAGGGTTGAGGTTACAGCCCCTACAACATGGATCCAAGGTCTTCTGAGTAAGCATGTATATGCTGGCTCTATATCCATTAACTGGAAAGTGATGTAAGACATTTACGGGCCAATCTTGACAGAAACGTCCACTTCTCCAAACACGGTACTTTGAGAACTTTCAAAAGATTTATCGATCGTAGAACTTGGTCTTACAATTACACCATCTAGAGTTAACTTCATCAAATTGGATTTTGGCAATACATTGAGGGCAGATTTAGTATTGGTAGGTACCCTTGCCAAACTGGTTGTTCCTATCTGAATATAAATGTGCAACGCCTTGTTGTGAGCTCTACCTTATGGAGGTAGTTCACTGTCATTGAAACCCAAATGTGACACTTTTGTTAGGTTAGGCACAACATTTTCAAATTGATTTACTGAAATCTGCTTGTTCACATGGGCAGAACTCAAAATCTTCATCAAAGAATCTCGATGCGCTTCTAAGTTGATAAGAAACGAGAGTATTGAAATCTTGGTCGGGGTTTGGTGAAGATGATCTATTACCCTATACTCACTTTTATTGATTATCTTCAAAAACTCTTTTGCCTCTTTGTCAGTAAAATTCTTTTGTGGAGGCTCCTGTTCTTAACTTGCTTCCACCATTGCTTTTCTGTTGTCCTTGGTCACACCATTATCCTTCTTTAGTGGTTTTGGTGCAAACACACGGCCACTACGAGTCATGCCTCCTTCCTGCCCCTACTATTTTGGTAACTACAAGCTCTTGATTTGTAAGGGCTCCCACTCTTGTTTCACACCATTAACATAGACGGTAGGGTCATAGTTCCATGGTACTGCTTTTTCACTTTCATATGGCATAGGAGATGGCCCCCTTATTACCATTGTTGTTTTTGGAGGTACTGGTATCCTTAAAGTTTGGTGCGGTATTATTATTGGAGCCTTCGTGGAGTTTGATTCTCCCCAAGGAATTACAAAAGCCTTCTTAGTCACATTTTTCCCTTGGTAAGCAATTACCAACGGCTTATTCGTACTTTCTTCAATCGCGACCACATATTCTACTTCAAAGTATTGCCTAAATTGGACTATACATTTATCTACCAATTTCCACAGAGTATTCTCAAAAGCTTTGTTATGTTCCTACAAGAAACCATGTTCAAACATATATTCCTTCAAAAGGTCAATAGGAGCTTTCACTTTCTTAACCCTTTCGTGGTTAGATGCCACCTCAATTGAATTTATTATAGGACCTCCATGCAGAGGAATGGGGTTTGTCTTGACATTTGGTTTATCAAAAGTGATGTCTTGCGACTCCAACAAATCTTGGACCTTATGTCTAAACTCCCAACATTTTTCTATTGTGTGGTCGGGTGAATTAGCATGATACTCACACCTTGCATTTGCATCGTACTTTTATTGGAGTGTTTGTTGTACCGCAATTTGTGCCCCTAAGATCCTCTATCATCTCATTCCATTGCATTGCACAAATATCACAAGCTAGGTCTCCCTCTCTCTCTCTCCTATCTATAAGTTTGTTGTTATGGGGATCGCCAAGCATCTTGTTTGTGTATATTTTGTACATAATGATTGATGTTCTCCTAACCATAAAGTATATATATCATGTGCTTTTCAAATATTGTGTTGTAGGTGGATGATGCCAAATTCTTTCTTCAAGAAGTCCATAGGTCCATGTGTTTATTTACATGCCTTCTATCCCAAACACTCAAGGATTTGTCAAAGTGTTATCATGTGATGTGCCTCAAGCTATCATAATTGAATGAGTACCAATGGAGCTCATCATGTTCTTTCTTGCAAGAGGAATTCAAAATGCCAAGTTGATTCAAGTGGTTGACCTAATTTAACCAAGGTCCTTGAGTTGTGGATCACAAACACATAGTTTCATCAATTCTCAATACTTTGAAATGGCTCTCCTTTGCATGATTTCATATTATCATTTACAACAATCTCTCATCATTTGGATGTTCCCTAAATGTAAGAGAGATCATCAAAGCTGAAAAGTTCTCCATGTCATGGCCAATACTCTTGGAATTAGGTTTTTTGGGATTCTGAGGACTATATCTTGTTTGTTGCTTGAGATTTATGATTGATTACAAAGCCAATATCCTCTTAAAAGGATATTTAACAAGTCTCCATATTGTTTCAATAATGTTGATTAAATAGAAGATGCTTTGAGGGTCAAAGATTGCATGTTCTCTAGAATGGTATTTCATATCTCTTGTGTAATTTCAAAAGATCAT
The DNA here is from genome assembly GCA_021764765.1 of Vicia sativa. Taxonomy (NCBI): domain Eukaryota; kingdom Viridiplantae; phylum Streptophyta; class Magnoliopsida; order Fabales; family Fabaceae; genus Vicia; species Vicia sativa. The sequence goes on from CM038793.1 coordinate 230,502,392, forward strand.
ATCTTGGTCATCCTTTTCCTCCTTGAGCTTATTATTTTTTCACAATGAACCTAAGGATGTCTACTACAACTTAGTTCAAGTGAGAAGAATTGAAAATGCTTGGAAGATTGTTTGGGAAGTCAAAAGATTACAAGTTCTTGTTGAATTTCTCCATTTTTTGATCATCAACTTCAAGGGATCATAACTTGATCATGGTTTATCACCTTGAGGTCATTATTTTTTCAAAATAATCTCGAGGATGTGAAACTCATATCCATTTTTGTTCCAAGGTTTGAGTATATTTGTAAAGTGCTAGAAAAGTTCAAAAGATTATAGGTCATTTTATGATTTTTCATCAACTTCATAATGCCATAACTTTCTCAATCTTTAGAGTTTTTGAGTGGTTCTTTTTCCATAATGCCATTAAAGATGTCTACTTTATACCATATTTGTTGGTAAAGAGAATATTTTGAATGGAAAACCATTTTTGAAGAAAATACATTATAGGTCACTTTAAAAAGGCATGGCATGTTTGACCAAGGCCTGGCCTAATTTTCACTGTTTTTCCTCAAATCCTAATGGTCGTATCTCTTAGCTCAAGCATCCAATGAAGCTGATTCTTTTTGCATTGTGTTCTATTATTTTAGGACTTCATTTGGCCCAAGAAATAATTGAAAAGTCATGAGGAAATTGGAGTTGGCCTTGGTGTAAACATTGTGCCAAAATTTGTTTTATAAGCCAACTTAAGCCTTGTTTCCATGTCTAATCGTGTTTAGAAATTTCCCAGAAGTAATTAGCACCTTGAAACACATATTTTGGCTGAGTTTTCATGCACACAAAGTCACACTTCACTCATGCACACACCTTGCACGATTTCACTCCAAACCTCACAAATTCTCTCAATTCTCATCACCATTCGCTTCCTTATAATAGGGGGACCTATCCCCCTTTTTTTCTTAAGTTTGATAGCCAGAAATACCATGCCAAGCTTCCTCCACACTCCATATTTCTGAGTTTTCAAATTCATAGTTAGAGTGCTTCCAGTTTCAAATTGAGAATTCCTTAAGCTTCCTTGAAATTTTCTGAAGCTAACCACACTCTTAGCAAGAAGAGTCGTGCCTTGAATCGTGCTATCCAAGTCCAATTTCAGAGATCTGAAAACGTACTTCGTTCAGGTAGAATTATTAACCAAATTAACCCAAATGACTGCCTAACTTATTTTCCTCATCTCTCTGATCCTCGTGGTCTCCACTATTACAATTTCGTTGAGAATTGAATCTGTATTTCAGAAAACAAATGTTCGCTATTATTCTCGTTTTCTCCAAATTTCTCTTTGCGCAATTTAAATAAATTTTCGCAAAGGTACCATTGAAACCATCTTGAAGAGACAAAGAGAATGGCACTGGTCTGAGCTCTTGATTTAACCATTTGCAAAACCTGCGAATTGAGCTTTGGTGGAGGTTGAAGATGACCAGCGTGTCATCTTCAACCAATGATGTCGTGCCATCTATTTTTTCAAACAGATTTTTAAAAATACTTTGATTCAGTGTTTTATTCTATAGAGTCCATGATATGCACAACGCGCCATGTCCATTGGATGTGATTACAAACGCGTTTTGACATTATCTGATGGTCCACATTATTTTGCTTTATTTTAATTTTTTTAAATTTTTCCCGTGTGATTTCTAAGGAGTCCATAACATGCACAACGCTTCAGATCCATCAAATTTGCTTACTAGCGCATTTTCACATTAATAAGATGATCTAGATTTTTTTGGCTTTTATTTGATTTTATGATTTTTGTATTTAATTGTTTTAATCTTCAAAAAATCGTAGAAAATTCATCTCTCGCCCAAAAATTATGAAAAAATTCACAAAAATATTCTCTTTTTGATTTTTATTTTTTCATAATTTTATTTTCATATTTGATATTTTTCATGATTTTTCTCTTTCATTTGAGTTATTAAAATGTTTTAAAATACTTTTTGACATTTTAAAATTCTTAAAAAATCAGTGAATGATCCAATCATCATTTGACAAATATTGGTGACCTCATTTTATTTTTATTTATAATTTTACTATTTTTGCCAAATTTTAGTTTATTTTACTATTTTCTTTTATTTTTTAAATAGTTTCTGATATTAAAAAAATTATAAATTTTTTTTGTCAATACCTTTTTACCTTTGTTTGACCTTGGACAATTTTCTTGGAATTTTATTTTGATGTATGGATACAATTATGTATTTCATCAATGCAATCCAGTTAAAACATCCATTTTCAAGCCTATTGATTATTATTTTATTATTTCTTTTTTACATTACATATTTGTTTCTGATTTTGGATTTATTTGGAGTCATAAATTTCCTCAACATCAATGGAACTTGGGTGTTGATAGGTCTCAAGACCAAATCCACCAAGATAGTTGGTTGATTTTGACGAAGTTAGACCGAATGAATTCATCTGATGCATTGGTAATTTTGTGGCTTGTTCCCCTCCCTCTTCATCTTATCCCATTCTTTTTTACATGTGTTGCCAAGTATTAGAGGATGATTTACATATCACTCCTCTCGTTGGTATTTTCAACACATAGGTCATGCTTTACCGGCCTTGTTGTAGGGTGACCTCTATATAGGTTACTTGGCGATTGCTTAACCTAGCTCTACATTTTGTCCCGAATCGGAAAATGATCAATTGGTGGCATAAAATTCATGTTTTACAAAGCCCCAAAGATGTTTGAGTTTTGACTTTGGTTCAACACTTGTGAAACTTGTCGTGTAGTCGCTATGATTCTATCAAGCTTCTGATAAGTTTTCACTAACTCTGTCCAATTTAAATTCTGAACTATTTTTGATCAAGTGTTGAAATCTTTGAGTGTTCCAAAATGAATGATATATGTGAAAAAAAGCATTTGAAACTTTTCGTGTAGTCGCTATGATTCTATCAAACTTCTGGCAAGTCTTCATGCGCAAGCTTCAAGATGATCATTTAGCTAACCTTACTAATTACTAACAATTAACTTTATATTTATAATTTTACTTTTCGCCTTTATTTTAAACCTTTATTTTTTATGCCCTTTACTTTATGCATTTTATTTTAGCATTTACATTTTTTGTCATTTTGAATTTGCTCGCTTGAGCTTTATTTTTCCTTTTAAAAATACCTAATAATCCAACTTAATACTAAAAAATTTCTAATTATTTTTAATGGACTTGGTTACTAGTCATATGCTTGGAGTTTGGAGTTTGGACTTAGGACTAGAACTTTGACCTCAACTCAGAGATTCTGTGATTCTGGTGTTATTCTATTTGTGCTTGGGTTATTTTTTTATGTATGCAGGTTATTTTGTTTGTACTCGTATACGAGTGGATTTCCTCTAAATACAGTTCTTACTCTACCCATTTTTTAGAAGACGTGATTTTATCTAAGACATAGATTCATCTGAGACTTGGTATTTTGGTCCGGTTACTGTTTATTGGCTTGTGAAATAAAAGAAAGGGAATGTGTTATTGGCTTCTTGTTGTCAAGTATGAGTTCCTCACCTTTTACTTTTTGTACATAGGGTACCCCTTCATCTCCTCCCATATTCTTAAATTTTCAAAATCTTCTCCCTTTTTCAAAAAGCTTATTGTTTTCTAAAATCGAACCGCTTTCATAATAAACTTGGACTTAGGTCCATACTTTTTTTTTCAAACTTCTCTTTTCTTAATAAACCATTAACCAATTTAACATTACTTTGAATTTTTTTTTAAGACTAAAACTCAATTAAACTCATTCAAACGTTTTGAGTACTTTGTGGCTTTCCTCCTTAAAACCATTTTTTCCTCAAAAGATTAGACTCTTGTCAATTCTTCGAAGTGATGCGGGCTACTATACTTCTACGATATGTAGTGACGTGAGACATTTTCCACTTGGTGTTGAGGATGCTTGTTGATGAAAATCCGAGCTTAAATTCTCCGCTTTGAGTTGACGAAATACTCCTTTCTCAAAATTGTGGGTAGTAAGTATGTATACCACTCAGATATGACGATGATGTCTATTCTTTGTTAAAATTGACCAACACACGTATTTCGGTCTTTTTTTACCCGAATTACATGGGTTTTGATTTCAACATTGCACATTGTTGGTATGTGGGCCTAGAACTCATTGGAAGTTATACCAAATCAAAAATTGTAAAAAATACTTCTTTTTTCACATCCACCATTGATTAGTGCATTTTAATGCACATTCTTTCATATTTGAATTTAATCATTTCTATGCTTTTCTTTATTTATTTTTATATTTTATAATGTTTTTCGAATTTAGTTTATTTTTGTTTTAATTTAATTTTCGTGCTTTATTTTCAGCATTTGCAGCTTTCACGGAAACATTTATAACTTGAGCTACAGGAATCGGGTTAAGCCGTTTGAACATGCGTTGGAAAGCTAAGAGAAAGATCTACAACTCTCTAGATGTGGCCAGAAGCTGATTCGATCTGTAGCAAGGTTGAAAAAGTCGTTGAAGTTGTAGCATTTTTTATATTTAAGTTTTGGGTCATTTATTTCGGGCCTGGGTTGTGTTTTAGACCCAAATGGGTTATGACCCGAATCCTTGTCCTTGCTATACCTAGCAGCCGCTACAGTAATTTGAGATTACCTTTGATTATTCAGAAAAAAAATACTTTTTTCTTTTGACGTTTATGATGAGGAACTAAACATCTAGAGTAGTCAAGGAGGATAAGTAATCACATAAGCATCCTTTCTCAAAAAGAGATCTTCTACATTCTCTTCTTCCAAAGTGAGGCTCTCATGGAGTAGTTTTGGGTAATGTCCATTGAACTTGAGAATTTTATCACTGCCTTCGCCTTTTATTCCAGGATCAAAGAAGAATCTTCAATAAGTAAAAGTGTTGAATGTGCATGTGATCTTCTTTTCAACAACACCGGAGATCAGAAGATTGAAGGGCTTCCTCACTACTTTTGTTTCATCTTCCCCTTCAATTGAGAACATGTGCAAAATCATGGATGGGCTAAAATTGAGGTTGCACATTGTTGGTATGTGGGCCTAGAACTCATTGGAAGTTATACCAAATCAAAAATTGTAAAAAATACTTCTTTTTTCACCTCCACCATCTATTTTGTATATACTTTTCTCTAGCACACATACAAATTTTCAAAGAGGTTCTCGTGGAGTACTGTAGATGCTTAGGGTGCCTAATACATTCTCTTTTCATAACTAACCCTCGTCCGTTGATCTCATTTTCTTTTAGGATTTTATTTTCTCTTTTTCCTAGTCCTTTGGATAAAATAAAAATACGATGGCAACTTCATTGTTATTTTTAAGAGTTGTGTCAATCAATGGCTTAGTCTCGGAGTTTTTTCCTGCTATAGTGTCCCAATGGGAGGAGCTAGTGTCTTAAGCTCTACCAAAGATGCTTTGAGCAAGTTTTATAATAACTAACTGTGTGGCATCGCGAGAGGATCAAATTTCCTCGAATGTTCATCAAATCTATTCTACGGTGGTTGTTGTGGTCGTGGAACCACCAATGGTTGTTGTGTTTTTTGATGAGATAGAATAACATTAATTTCTCCTTCTTTCTTTTTTGAGAAATTAGGGCATGCTTCTTTGGACTGTAGGGAGCACTGGATGATCCCCCCTATATCTTACCACTCTTTATACCAGCTACAATTTACTCTCCAATTATCACTAAGTTAGAGAAACATAAGGATACACTTCCTACCATCTTCTCATAATATAGTCCTTGCGAGGTATTCATAAACATGTCTACCAGCTCTTTTTTAAGAAGATGTGGTTGTACTTGGGTTGCCATTTCCCTCTAACGTTGTGCGTATTGTTTGAAATATTCATCCTTTTTTTGGGACAAATTTTGAAGTTGCAAGTGACCAAGAGCCATATCTTCGTTGTAGTTGTATTGCTTTAACAAAGCATTAGCAAGATCTTCCCATGATTGGATGTGTACTCACTCCAACCGCATATTTCAATCTAAGAATACCCCACTCAAACTATCTTGGAAATAATGAATCATCAATTTCTGATTGTGATCATAAGCATGCATTTTTCTGCAGTACATGCGTAAGTGATTTACTAGACACACGAGTCCTTTATACTTCCCAAAGTCAAGCATCTTAAATTTAGGAAGGATGACCATATCTGGAACTAGACTCGTTTCTAAGGCATCCACATTAAAATAATCATAACCTTTTATAGGTTTTAGTATCTCTTCAAGAGCCTTGATCTGATTGGCGGCTACAGCATTCTCCATGTTTTTTGGTTGGTGTGTTTGAGTAACACCCTCCAAATCATGATCTCCATACTGCAGACCTATGTAGTTATCCTCATTTTTGACCGGAATTTGTAGAGTACGGGATGCCCCTACCTTTGAAGGAGACGGAGTAAACCCTTCATTATCAGCATGATTATCCTCTTGTTGGTAAAAAGTTTTCTTTAAAAGACCGGACTCTGGATCTCGTCTTGGTTGGTGATCTCTCGATGTAGCATTGGTTTGGGCTACTTCGTCGAAAGGTCCCTTAAGGATTTGATCTTGACTGCCAAAGATATTCTTCAAAGCTAGAAGAACTTGACTGATGTCTCCTTTCATAGAGTTAATGCTACCTTTCAATTGCTCTAAATCTTCCTGGAAGACAGCTTGGTTTTTCTCAAGTTGTTCCATTACTTTCTTTTGACGAGATCTCGTTTGATATGGAGGTCGGTGGCATGGTGTTTTTCTATCAATGATTTATCTAGAGATCATTTTTTGAAAATAACGAGTTTTAATTGTATGAAATTTTCTAAATGCAATGTTCATGAATGAATATGTATGCATATGTCAAGATTTTTTTGAACTTATTGTCTTATTCACGTTGGATCTCTTTTTACATTAATTTTTTTTCATGTATGTATATACATATATTTTTTATACATACGCATCATTATTTATTTCAAGGTTTTGTTTTACATTGGTGAGCATCCAAAATATACACCAAAGGAAAATATTGAGATTGAAAGTGTTTTTTATTAATAACTCATCCTCAAAGAGGGAACCATAATACAAAATTGTAACAACAATGCCAAAAGGGAAATAATAAATTTTTTTTTTTAAAATACTAAAAGAAATATCTAAAAATAAAATAAGACTCCTTAGTGCGCTTACGCATCTCTTCCTTGAACTCATCAACCATCCTCCTACAGAGCTTTAGGAAGTCATCAACATCTTTTGGTATAGGAACCATCACAACTTTTGCGTCTCTTAGGCTTCCAGGAATTCCACCAATGATAGAATTTGCAAACTTTACGAGTCTTGCATACCTACCCTTATACTTCAAGTACTCCTTGTAAAGAGTCGGGATGATCCCCTTGTTGATCTCTTTTGCATGAGCAATCTTTTCATATTTCTCTTCCCAACACACCCTTAGCTCTCTTACTTATTTGTATAACTCCCTTCGCATGAGGAAGACTCTTTGAAGGCCCTACAATTCTTGGTATACTTGAACATATTTTGTTGTTCTTTGAGTGAGAAGACTTTCAGTCCTTATCCTTCTAAGACATTCTCCAATATCAGACTCTTGGCTATCCTGAAGTCTTGTAGTGAGACCTTGGATTTGTGTTTCTTGATCTAGAGAATTTTTTGCTAAACCTTAGATTTAGGCTCTCATATTCTCCTCCATATCCTCCTTGTCTTTTATTGCCTTGTCATACCACCTTTCCAATCTAGTAATATCAAATACAACTTTATCCAAACGTTGGTTGAGGGAGTCTAAGTTGAAAGTAGCACCCAATGCTTCTCCAGTCGAGCGCTTACGTTTAAGACTCTCCTTCTCAAGTTCCTAGAGTCCTTGGATTTGTTGATATTTTAATGCTAGCTCTTGTTGCCACTGACATTTTTCAGGTATGAGATCATTAAGGCTTATCTCTAATTCCTCCTTTTCTTTCTAAGCTTGATTAAGGGCTTTTTTCAGATCTTCCATCTCTTCTATTGATACTAGAAGAGGATCTGGTACATTTGGTACATAAGTAGGATCAATATCAAAAGGTAACTTGATTATTTTGAACCCTTATAGAACGTACTGAGTATAAGGTTCTCTTGCTATATCGTTTTTCCTTTCAGCTATTCTTTTGATGACTCTTCTCCAAGGTCGGATAATCCTATTGAGTAGATCAGGATCATCTTTCCCCATGTTATGAAAAATAGACTATTGAAGCTGATTATCATAAGGTTTTTCCTCCAAGGGGTACCCAAGTTGGCGTAAAGCCAAAGCATTATTATAATTAATGCAACCGTGTGACCAAATTAGCGGAACATTGTAACTGTACACAATATATTTAATTTTTAGCCTTCTTGCACACCATAAGGTAGAATCAGCAGTAAGAAACATTAATTTTTGAGGTCATTCATATCGTGTCAGAGTTTGGATCATGTAGTATTCCTTTTAAATATGAGACATAAACAAAGAATATAATAGTAGGGTGCATCAGTTTAGCGCACCCCTCCCTTTTTCGTAACGATTGTGAAGAGAATAATAAACATTGGCAAGTAAGGCTGGAGTTGGGTCCGCATTGAGTAATCTCATGGCCCAAAATACACTGATGGCTGGAGGATCAAGATACTCCAAGGTACGTGGAAACAAAATTACACCAAAGACATGTAAACCCAAAAAATCAACACAAGATTCTCGTTCCTTCCTATTGGAGAAAGAAAGGGCTTGAGCCTCTAAGTAGTGTCTCTTAATTCCTTGCACATCACCTTTTTTTGTAATTAAATGAAAACTCAGGGTAGGGGATCCCTAAACCCCTTGCTAAGTCTTTAACATCAACAATTTGTCCAATTCCCACATAAACTTTTTTCTTTGAGAAATTCAAAGTCCTTTCAAATTCTTCCATAGCTGGCGCCAACTGAAAATTTTGAAAAGTAAAACATCTTAGAGGCGGATCGTAGAACTGGACCAAGGCAGAGATCGCATCCAATTGCACATTCACTTTAGTCAAACCAAGGGTTTTCCCATAACGGTGGACAAATAACTTCCTAGCTCTATCGCACAATTTCTACTTGATGATTATTATTTTCTTCATATCTGGCTTGATGGCGCTAACATATACAAATTATTTCCCTTTGGCATCCATTTTTAGAATACTCACCAAAAAACCTTTGATTATATTTTTTTTAATCTTGTGAATAAGACAAAAAAAAGGAAATTAATGAATAATTGAGATGCAAAATGTATGAGTGCATGAAAATGTTACATGGTAGTGGTGATTTCATGAAGAAAATATCCTTAATCAGTAGGCTCCTAGTTTCGGCCTATGGATATTCTACCCCCCCAAAAGGTGGTTTCCTTAAGGGTATCATGTGTAACACCAAAGGATGAAGGCACAAGGTCCTCCCTTAGGTGGATCCTCTTTGTAGACCGAAACTTTCGTCTCTTTGGTCATACAAGGTTTTACCATGAGATTTTGTTTTTGGGTTATACAAAGAGCCATAGGCTTCATTCCAAAGTCGTATGCCCCAAGAGGATACCTCTTGAGACATATTCCTTTTGTTTGGAATTCCACTGACTCTAGGCGAAGTTGTCACAAAAACTCACAGGGATGATATATCCCCTTGGCCAATAGAAGAACCTTCTTTCGAAGGGTTTGAAATTATTTTGCAAGGATAAAAATCCCATCACAATATGATAAAAAATATAACAATACAAAAATAAACAAAATAAATAAACAAAAAATAATATGGAAAGCAAAATAATAATAAAACCCTAGCAAATAATAATAAAACCCTAGCAAAAACCCTAAACCTAAAAGAGAGGAGAAACTAAACCCTAGGGTTGAAGTCCCCAACAGAGTCGCCAACTGTAGCAACTGGCTAAAAATATTGAGAGTCGCCACAATTAATTTTTATCCTAAGATGGGAATATAGCGGAATAACCCTAAATTGATTCATAGATTCTAAATTCTTGACTCACTTTAGACGAAGGGAGGGTGTTCGACACTCTTCATCTACCTTGTTCACAAGGATACTATGGTTTTAATCTTTTAATTAGGGGACTCACCACATTTTTAGTCGAATGCCTACTTATCCTCTTTTGAGGAATCAGAGTCCCATTTCGTAGTTCGAAGGTGTTTAGTTAGTTTTTTTTATGGATTGTAGAAATGTTTCGAATTCGCCTTGAATCTAGTCTGAGTTTATGAATAGCGAAATAGAGACGTAGTTTGCAATTAATAATAAATATTCATACAACCCTTTTTGAAAATAATATCGTAATTTGAATTAAGTTATTATAAAAAAGTAGTTAGTGTTTGATTGGTTAGCTATTTTAAACATACTGTTCGCGTTAAAAAGTGACGCGGTAGGGAATCGAATATGAATTCGGATTCTCTGGCTCGAAACAATTTACTATTTTGATTTGTTTATAAAGATTCTGCGAGCATCAAGCTTTATTTTTTCCAACATAAGAAAAATGATTATGAAAAAGGGGAAAGCTTCAATACCCTCAATTGATTTGATATGCATTACGACTAGCGCGAACTAGACATAACACATTGGGGAGATTCCGGGCAAGGGGGTTTGTTATATAAAGGGAATAGATGTGGCAACCTAAATATATATAGTTATCTATAGATTTATATATGAATATGTTTGATATGTTTGTGTGTTTTAAATTGCTATTTCTATTGATGGGAAAGTTTCTCCTTTGGATTTTAAGAAGGGTAGATTATGTGGGATCCTAGGTTTTTGTTATTATTGTGCTCGCAAAGAACATTGGAATATTCTGCATACATATCCCTTAATGGGAATCAGAGCATTTGTAGCTCGGATCTAAAGGGAGCTATGGTTTGTTTGGTTTGAGGGAGAAAGAAGTTTTGCTCGTGAAGGATGAGACCTTGTGCCTACGTATTCTCAAAGGGAGGTTGAGAAAGTCAGAGCAATCGTAGTTCCCACTTATGCTAGTGGAAGCAACGGGATGTTATTAAGAGATAGAGACGAATGTCATATTAATGAAAAATGTATCTAATCTATTTCATCACATACATTTTGAAGGGTTTGATTGATTGAATCTTCCATCGTAAGTTATAGGTGTTTTGCTTGAGTGTACAAGCGTTACCACTTACGAGTTAAGAAAGATGTTTGAAAAATGATTAAATCTTTTAATTGTAAGCATTGGGTGTTTTGCTTGAGTGTACAACCGTTACCACTTACAGATTAAAAGATATTTTTGTTTGAAAAAGAGTTTGAAAAATATTTGATTGTGTGTGATGTGATAGATGAGATACTTCGTCCATAGAGATGATAAATGTCTAAATCTCTTAGGAGAAATTGATTGGATTAGGGGGATGCTTTTAAGAAGCCTGTGGGTCCTTGTATTGTAAGCCCAAGAGAAGGCATTCCGAGGGTCATCGAGGGTCCTTGTATTGTTAGCCCAAGAGAAGGAATTCTGAGGGTCATCGAGGGTCCTTGTATGAAGCTCAAGAGGAAGCTATAGGGTATGGCTGGCTTTGGCTTTAAGAGTGGTTTCACCGGGAAACCATCCTCTTAGGATTTCAAGAATGATTTCACCGGGAAATCATACTCTCAAGGTTCTATCCTAGCGCGGGTGATTCTTTGTATTGGAAGCCCAATAGGAGGCTGTTAAGAGATTTCCAGGTCTCTTTCTTGTTTGATGCCAAGAGAAGGCTAAACTCAATGAGGAGTTCTTTTGAATGAAGCCCAAGAGGAGGCTAACTCAGCAGGGGAGTGTTGTCTTATATGAAGCCTAAGCGGAGGCTAAACTCAGTAAATGAGTTGTCTTATATGAAGCCTAAGAGGAGGCTAACTCAATAAATGAGTTGTCTTGTATAAAGCCCAAGCAGAGGCTAAAGGGAACCTAGTTGTTAGGCTAATTGTTATGTTATAACGGAACAGTTATATAAACAAGTGTGTGATATGTATTCACAGGAGTTTATGAAGGAAATATAAACAAGTGTGTGATATGTATTCACAGGAGTTTATGAAGGAAATATAAACAAGTGTATAAAACGAGCGTTTAAAGCAAGTGTAACTTGATTATTTACAAGTTGAATGTGTACAAGAAAATGAATATGTACACGAAGGGGTGTTTATGTACAAGGAAATGAATATGTACATAGGAGGGTTGGGACTTACACCGTGAGGGAGGCCCATTGGTTTTAAGAGGAGTTTCACCGGGAATAATTCTTCTCTTAATACACATGGAATTAGTGTATAAACAAGCGAATGAAAACAAACGAACAAAGTTTGTTTATACTTGAATATTTAAAAAGATAATTGAATATGTACAAGGAAATTTAATATGTACATAAAAGTATTGGGACTTACACCGTGAGGGAGGCCCATGATCAATTAAGAAATTCGAGGAAAAAACTGGTTCGATTTTATCTTCAAATCGAGTTGATCATGGAAAAAGGTGTGTAAGTTTGATGAAATGTTTTGAAAATGATTTTGAAAATGATTTTGAAAAGTGAAGTATATTCACAAGAAGTTTTGAAAAGATTTTGAGTTTTGAAAGTTTGAAAGAAAACACCTTTGAAAAGTATTAAGAAATACTTAAAATGTCTCATTTTTTACTTAATAAAAATATAATCAAAAGAAAATATTTTTGGATTTTTGTTGACATAATCATAAAATAGGTATATTAAATGACAAGTGTGCAAAAATTCATCTCAAAATGATAAGTTTTGAAAATGTTGAAGTTTGATGGAAATATGAAGAAAACAAGTGGTAAAAAATTGATTTTGGTCCTAAGGAGGTTTGAACTCAAGACATTTGGCTTTGAATTGAAAAGCTTTACCACTGAGCCAAGTGCTTGTCTTGTTATTTACACGCTTCCAATTAATTATATTAAAAAACAAGTCTTTGGAAATGTTTAAAAATGAAGGAAAGTGAAAAAATGACAAAATGGTCTCAGGGGGATTCGAACCCTGGACCATAGGCAAGGCAAAGGAAACATGAAAAGCGTCCTGGCAACCGCTGGGGTGGCTATACATCCGTTCATTTATTTACTTCCATGTTATTAGATTATAAAATAATTATTTGAATTTCTGGAAAACAATAAAACACGCGCATTGTTCATCCTCTTCCTCCAATCTTCACTCAATCATAAATTCTTTGTTTCTTGATGAAATTAAATGATGTAAACATCAAACTTGCTCGTTTTAAACCCAGTAATATGATGGTGGTGGTTAATTTCATATTTTAGTTTAAAATCATTAATTCTGAACGTGTCGAGATGAACCCTAATTCTAAGAATCAACATGAAATCGTGTATGGATCATGATTTGTTAAATTGATTGAGGGTTAATGATCAGTGAAGGTGCAGAAACAAAATGGCCAAGCAATTTTTGAACTGGAATGCATGAATCATAGAGTTCGAAGTATGAGTGGCTTACCTCTTCAAACTGAAATCGAAATCCCTTCTAAAGTGTTTCTAGTTGTTGTTTGATGATGGCTATAGCACCACTGGACCTTATGGAAGGTGTTTGAACACTATGCTTGCTTTGAAATAGTCTGGATTACTCTGACCAAGTCCAACTGCATCTCCTTGGTATGAGTTTTGAATTTGAGGTTGGAGGTGTTACAGGTCAAGGATAATGATCTAGATCACTTATATGAGGTATGTGGATGATGTCTGAAGTGTTAAACCTTAGCTAGCTCGAGCAAATTAGCAGTTTGGATGTTAAGGCACAAATTGCAAAACTTTGGTTTTTTGATTACGTTTCTGAGTTTGATCACTTCTTATGTTGTTTTTAAGTTTTAGACAAGTTCTATTTAGTGTTTAGAACATGTTAGACACCTAATTTCTCTCAGATTTTGCAAGATTTGCAAAAATCCCTCACTTTGAACTATGAAACTTGAAACTTAAGCAAGAAAGAAGGAAAGCTTAATTTTGATAGCTTTGGTGTAGTTTGAAAATGAGGAAATGACCTCTATTTATAGGCCATGAATTCTGAATGATTTGGCAAAGATATCATTGAAGGAAACTTGCAACTTGGTTAAGAGGTAATAATGGAATCTTTTGCATTTAATGCAAAAGTTACTTTCTTTAACCATGGTTAAGTTTTCCTCTTTGATTCAATCCACTTCTCAATCATTCAAACTGATATTTATCAATTATAAGATGCCTCTAAGTGATGACAAGGCTTCTAGAAGGAGAAATTGCAAAAATGACTTATAATTTTGAAGCATGTACTTGAAATTCCATGGCTTTGGAGCTTTTATGTTTCAAAATCAAAAGTATAGCTAGACAAAGTGTTTTTGCAAGTTCTTGGACATTTTGGAAAGCTTGTAACAAGGGCTACAACTTTCATGTTTTGAGTTTTTTCTGAATCCAAATGGATCTATGTGAAAAATGGCCATGAAAGTAGGAAAAAACCATGTTTTTTAACACTTTGAAATTTTTTCTAAGTGTTAGATATTTTTCAAATCTTGACTTTTTGTTGACTTTTTCATATTTCTTGATTTTTTATGATCATGATGGATCATTTGAAATGTTTTTATGTTTGAAAAAGTATGGTCTTGAAAAAATTGACCAAAAGTCAAAGTTTGACTTTTCAGATGAAGAAACATGGACTTTTGTGATGTTTTGAATCAATAAATTAGGTCAAGATGTTAAGATCAATCTCCAAGCAAATAGGTCATTCATTGAGCAGAAAGTCAATGATTCCCTATCCTCGATAAAAACCCTAATTAGTCGATTCATGATAGATCATGAGAAAAAGTTGGGAATCTGAAGATCAAATGTTGATGATTGATTAAGATAGATCAATTGAGGTGAGTGGAAACTCAAACCCTAATTGATCACATCTTGAACAGATGAAATTTTGAAGAAACCCTGATTCTGACTTCTAGAAGCCACACACGATCTATTCTGTTCTGAAATTGTTAGTGATTCAGTGATGCATATGTAAGGTGGTATCTTAGGTAAAAAATTGGGGTATGACAGATGCCCCTATTTATGTTTATTTAACCTGAGATATGAAGATGAAGATCTTCGTCTCGATAGGTGTGAAGAGACTTAAATATCAGAATACGCAAATTTTGGACCTAAGATACCAAAAAATGTGAGTGATGCAAAATGATTGCAAAAGTTCACCCAGGAGATATCAAAGAATGATACAATGGGGGAAAGATTGTGAGGATGTCTCAATCTGTCTAAGAAAGGAGAATCCTGTTTGTTTGGAAACAAGCAATATGTTTCACTAGGAAAATAGATTCACTATGTAAGTGAATATCTGTTTCGCTTTGGGAAATGAGGAGATTACCTTCTGTCAGCCTTGTGACAATGTTTAAGGTAAGTGAAAATGATATTACCACTTATCAGCAAAGTGATAACTATAACAAGGTAATTCTTGAGAAATTTACTAAGTATTCAGCTTTGTGAATAACAGACAATGATGGAAACAGATCTCAAATGAGTTTCTATTTTTATAGCTACAATCTTGTTGGGGATCTCTCTTTTGAGAAGATGCGGGCATTTTGATTGAAAAGACACAGGTTTTTCTTTTAGACAGAAAGACAACTGCGGAGATTTCCTGAACTTTCATGATTAGACTTGCTGAGAAGAACAATCTTTTATGATAAGTTGCAAGATGAAAATGAAATCAGCAGCTCGGATGACGAGGCTATTGCTTATTGTTTGCATGTAGATTTTTTGTGAAATCTAAACCTGAATTGATTAGAGACGAGGTTCTATCCAGGAATGAAACGGAAAGAAATGGTCAATCAAAACGTTGTTCCCGATGAGGAATGATCTCAGCTGGGGAATGTGATAGAAAAATGTATTTTCTGCTTGGGGATAATCTACTGGAGAGATGACACACCCATACTTGTTTTTTTTTAGAATAAATGCAATTTAAACAAGTGATTTAGAAGCAAACATTGAGAAATGCAGGAATGCATTAATGATGCTATTATGTATGAATGATGAATGTCATGAATGTCATATGCATGCTGACGATACTTGACAAAAAAACAAAAGGGTATTTGGGAAAAGGACTACGTCACAGTTCAAACAAATACTCAGCAATATCTGCAGCCATGGTGTAGACGTTACTGATGATGGATCTGAGTTGCATGCTTTAAACTTTTCTGAAAAAGGCATTTCAACGGAAACCTTGTTGGGGATTCTTTTCGGATAAGAACATCGTCCTTTGATGATCTCTTTCGAGGAGAAGAAGACTTATTTAGCAATTGTTTTATCTTTTAGAGGTCGAAACACTCATGGAGAAAATTGTTGATGTTTTTTCTGTGTTCATAGTTGAAAGGAAAATTTCGCTTTTATTTTAAAATTTTGAAGTAAAAATTCATTTAAAACATTTTTTTTTAGTTTCAAAAGTGCTTTTCACAATAAAAAGCGTTATTTTTGCAAAACAGAATAAATCAGGAATTGCAAACAAATGGGTACAAGGCTCAAATTTTATTGATAGAATGGTAATCAGCCAAAGGCGTGATTCCATGAAGATTTTATTGCTTCAGAAGATTTGATTGAAGATCCGTTGATGGAAGATTCTTCAGATTGACGAAGTGCGAACTGAGGCAGTTACTTTGTCATTTTTTTATCCTTAATTTTTGCCTAGATTGCCTTTTCAGGTTTTCAATCTATCAGGATAATTTCTGTTTATTGTCTCTAATTTTTGCCTGGACAACCTTTTCAGGTTTTCAGTCCACCGAGACGCTCATTTTTGCCTAAGCCGCCCTTTTCGAGTTTTCGACTTACCGAGCTGTTCTTTTGTTTTTTTAGACAAAGTATTTCTTGACTGCATCAGCATTCACAGGATGCGGGAGTTCATCACCATCCATGGTTGTGAGAGTCATAGCACCGCCAGAAAAGCTTCTTTTGACGATGTATGGGCCTTCGTGATTAGGAGTCCATTTGCCCCTAGAATCTGGTTAAAAAGACAAAATCGTTTTAAGCACGAGGTCGCCTTCTTGGAATTCACGAGTTCGAACCTTTTTGTCGAAGGCTTTCTTCATCCTTCTTTGATATAATTATCCATGACACAGAGCGGTCAGGCGCTTTTCTTCAATTAAGTTCAGTTGGTCGTATCTGTTTTGACACCATTCAGCCTCAGATAGCTTAATTTCCATGAGAACTCTCATTGATGGAATTTCAAATTCTACGGGGAGCACTGCTTCCATGCCATATACTAGAGAAAAAGGAGTTGCTCCCATTGACGTGCGTACTGAAGTACGATACCCATGTAGAGCAAATGACAGCATTTCGTGCCAGTCTTCTGGACGATCTTTTTGATGTTCTTGTTGGCAGCTTCAATGACGCCGTTCATCTTTGGCCGGTAAGGAGATGAGTTATGATGCTCAATCTTGAATTCCTCACACAGTTATTTCATCATTTTGTTGTTCAAGTTCGATCCATTGTCTATAATGATCTTACTTGGAACTCCATATCGGCAAATGAGGTTATTTTTGATGAACCTCACAACCAGTTGTCTTGTAACATTGGCATAAGATGGTGCTTCGACCCATTTGGTGATGTAATCAATAGCCACTAGAATGAAACGATGTCCGTTGGATGCTTTTGGTTCGATCATCCCAATCATGTCAATTCCCCACATGGAGAAAGGCCACGGAGAGGAGAGAACGTTGAGTAGATTTGGTGGCACATGGATCTTATCTGCGTAGATCTGGCACTTGTGACATCTCTTGACGTGTTTACAGCAATCAGATTCCATTGTTATCCAATAGTATCCTGCTCTCAAGATTTTTCTGGACATTGCATGCCCATTTGAATGGGTTCCAAAGGACCCTTCATGCACTTCGTGAATTATCATGTCCGCTTCGTGTCTATCCACGCATCTGAGCAAGACCATGTCAAAGTTTCTTTTGTATAGCACATCTTCATTCAGGAAGAAATTTCTAGAAAGTCTCCTTAGAGTTTTCCTATCTTTATGTGATGCCCCGAGTGGGTACTCCTGAGTTAGAAGGAAGCGTTTGATGTCGTGGAACCACGGTTTATCATCGATGACTGCTTCAAATGCAAACACATATGCAGGTCTTTCAAGGCGTCTGATACGGATCTTAGGCATATTGTTCCAATGGTTGACTTTGAACATGGAAGATAGAGTAGCCAAGGCGTCTGCCATTCGATTCTGATCTCGAGGGATATGATGCAGTTCAACTTTGTTGAAGAAAGTCAACAAGCGTCTTGCATAATCTCTGTAGGGAATCAAACCAAGATGATGAGTTTCATACTTGTCTTTGATTTGGTTGATCACAAGGGCTGAATCTCCATATATGTCAAGGATCTTGATCCTCAATTCGATGGCTTCTTCGATACCCATGATACAAGCTTCATATTCTGCGATGTTGTTGGTGCAATCAAATAGCAATCTGGCGGAAAACGGGATATGAGAACCCTCTGGAGTAATGATGACTGCCCCAATTCCATTGCCAAAAACGTTAACTACTCCATCAAAGACTAAGCCCCATCTAGATTCTGGATCAGGACCTTCTTCAGGTAATGGTTCGTCACAATCTTTCATCTTTAAGTACATAACATCCTCGTCAGGGAAGTCAAACTTGAGAGATTGGTATTCGTTGAACGGTTGATAAGCCAAGTGATCGGCGAGAATGCTTCCTTTGACCGCTTTTTGAGCATGGTACTAGATGTCATATTCAGATAATAGCATCTTCCATCCAGCAATTCTTCCTGTTAAGGCAGGCTTTTCAAAGACGTACTTGAGTGGATCCATTTTGGAGATTAACCAAGTCGTGTGATTGATCATGTATTGGCGAAGACGTTTTGAAGCCCAAACCAAAGCACAACATGTTTTCTCGAGCATGGAGTAACGAGTTTCACAGTCTGTGAACTTTTTACTCAAGTAGTAGATGGCATGCTCTTTCTTACCGGTTTCATTTTGCTGTCCAAGCACGAAGCCCATGGAATCTTCTAGTACGGTAAGGTACATGATTAATGGTCTTCCTTCAATTGGAGGAATCAATATTGGCGGTTCTGATAGGTATTCCTTAATACTGTCAAACACTCTTTGGAAATCTTCTGTCCACACAACCTCTTGATTTTTGCGGAGAAGCTTGAATATCGGCCCACAAGTAGCAGTTATTTGAGAGATAAATCTGGAAATGTAATTCAACCGTCCAAGAAATCCTCTTACTTGCTTTTCTGTATGTGGTGTAGGCATTTCTTGAATAGCCTTGACTTTGTCAGGGTCAAATTCAATACCTCTTTGACTGACGATGAAACTTAGGATATTTCCGGATCTTACCCCAAAGGTGCATTTGTTAGGATTCAGACGAAGCAGAAATTTCCTTAGCCGCTGAAACAACTTTAAGAGATATTCTATATGCTCTTCTTCAGTGTCATACTTTGCTATCATGTCATCCACGTAGACTTCGATCTCTTTGTGCATCATGTCATGAAAGAGAGTAGTCATCACCCTTTGGTAAGTTGCGCCTGCATTCTTTATTCCAAACGGCATTACTTTGTAGCAAAATGTGCCCCATGGCGTGATGAAGGATGTTTTCTCCATGTCTTCGGGAGCCATTCTGATCTGATTGTAACCAGAGAAACCGTCCATGAAGGAAAAGATGTTGAACTTTGCAGTGCTATCCACTAGAATGTCGATATGCGGTAGCGGGAAATCATCTTTTGGACTTGCTTTGTTCAAGTCCCGGTAGTCAACACACATTCTGACATTTCCTTCTTTCTTTGTGACAGGTGCTATGTTGGCTAGCCATTGAGGATATTCAGAGGTGACGAGGAAACCTGCGTCGAGCTGCTTTTGAACTTCCTTTTTGATTTTGTCGGCCATATCAGGGTGAACTCTTCTCAGTCTTTGTTTAATTGGAGAACACTCCGGCTTTAATGGCAAGTGATGCTCCATGATGCTGGTATCTAAACCTGGCATATCTTGGTAGGACCAAGCAAACACATCAACATATTCTTTGAGAAGATCTATCAGTTTGCCCTTAACGTTGCTGTCGAGTAGAGCTCTAATGTTCAATTCTTTTTGTCTTCCTGAACCTAAGTTGATTGCTTCCAAAGGCTCTTGGTGAGGTGAATGATTCTTTCCTCACGAGTTTGTCAAGATGCATCTTAACTATCACTACATCAACGTAATTACCAAGATCAAGAAGTAAAGATCTTCATTTGGGATCTCAATCGATGATGAGATCAAGAAGATGTATAACTCTTCCGTTGACTAGGATACTCAAAAGGATCGTCCCATCTAGTTTTGGATGTCTTCAATTCGATTTTCGAGCCAGTGATATTTCCCATGTAGTCAAACTTTCCACTTGTTCTCCCAAGGAATCCCAAACTTCGTAAGGGATAGGTGGATTTTCATTCTCATTCTTTGTAGGGACATGCCTTTGAATTGGTTAGTAGGAGGATAGAATGGCGCATTTATTCTTCCCCGGACACATATTCGAACTATTAAGATAAGTGCTCCACTTCAAATTTTGAGAGATTTTCTTCATTAACTTCATCGGTAAGAACGTTAACCTCTTGAAGAACAGGTTTAAGAAAATCCCACGTGGAATACTTCTTTGATTGGGTAAGAGTTTCATCCTTTGATTGTCTTTTGAAATAGAGCAAATCCGAGCCCTGCTTTTGTCTCGTTGTTGATGTTTTATTACTTGTCCCCAACCCGCAAAGATACCGCCTTTTCATCGTTAGTGTTTTAAGTTGGCATTAATTTTGGTAAAACTAGGCTTTAGCATGTCTTGATGAATGTCATGACATTCGAGATTGAAGATAAATCCTACTTGCTAAGGATGTTAAAGGACACGTAACTAGAAGCTAAAGTCAGGTTGAAATCTAGAAATACGATGTCATAATGTATGTTATGACATTCAAGGTGACATTTTGTTCTCTAACTGCTTTTTCCGAGACTTTTAGGAAGTTTGTTGAGCTGCTAAATATTGTTTTTCCGTTATTAGAAAGCATGCTCACGTGGCTGCTAGGTTAATCTTAATTAGACCTAAATTGGTTGTTGAAAAGACCATGTTTTTAGGATTAAATTAAGTGAAACCTAGCTATCTTTATGGAAGCCCAAACCAAGTTTCGTGGTGCTTCTATAAAAGGAATTCAACCCTTACACCGTCGCGCCCGAATTTATTGAAGATATAGCAGTTGTTATTTGTGTACTGTTAGGAAAGTTAACAGCTGGTATTTGTAATTTAGTATCTTCGTGAGCCAAGCAACTATCAATTGATAAGTGCCTCGACTAGGATTTGTTGTAAGGGTAGTTTATCACCAAAGCTTTAAAGCACGAGTGTTTGTCTCTTGATTGAAAGCTTTGAAGCGAGATCAAGATAGTTTATTGAAGTGTGTCTTCACAATTCAATTATTCAATAGGTTGATATCACCCGTGATTGAGGGGACCGAGTAGTACTCGATCTAAGTAGGACTTAGGTTGAAGTTGCATTGGGTAGGTTTTAAGTGAAGGAGATAAACTGTTGGTTTATTCCTAATTAATTCTACTAATAGTGAATTTCCTTCCGGCTTGGTAGCCCCGATGTAGGTGTAGTTAGACACTTAACGGGTAAACAACTTATTGTGTTCTTTATCTGCTTACATTTATTGTGTGAATTGTTAACAGAGTGTCGATAGTGTCATAACATTCCGTGACATCACGATCCGCTCTGTATTTCAATTGGCATCGAGCAGCACCCGCCTGTTATTTCGGGTGAGATCTAGGATAATAGTTTCGCATAATGGATAAGGAAGGAGGATTTGAGGTAGACCACCCATTCTCGATGGGTCTAATTATGATTATGGAAGCCTCGATGGTTGCCTTCTTAAGATCTGGATATTAAAGCTTGGAGAGTCGACAGAGGATGGAAACATCCCACCAAGCTTGAGAAAGATGGGACTACCGCCTTGAAACCCGAGGAGGAATGGAGCAAAGAGGAAGAGGAGCTAGCTTTGGGGAACTCTAAAGAATTGAATGCTCTATTCAATGGTATTGATGTAAATATCTTCGATCGGTTCATCAATGTGAACTGCCAAGGATGTTTGGGACACTCTCAAAACTACTCATGAGGGACATCCAAGGTGAAGATGTCAAGACTTCGATGCTCACTACTAAATTTGAGAATTTGAAGATGAAAGAAGATGAGACTATTCATGAGTTTCACATGAATATTTTGAGATTGCCAACGCCTGAGCACTTGGTGAAAAGATGTCAAGAAAACGTGAGAAAGATTCTGATCCTTGCCTAAGAGGTTTGCAATGAAAGTGACCGCAATAGAGGAGGCTCAGACATCAACCTGAAGGTTGAAGAACTTATAGGATCTCTTATGACTTTTGAGATGGGAATCAGTGAAACTGTTGACAAAAGGAACAAGAGCATATCACTTGTATCTAATACTGAGGAGGGATGCAAGGTGGAAGATGAAGAGCAGATATCTGAAGCTATAGCTATGCTTTGAAGACAGTTCAACAAGCTCATCAAGAGGATTGATCCAAAGTCAAGGTCAAATGTCAAGGACATTTCATCTGACATCGGCAGATCCTATGACTCTAGCAGAAGATCCAAGTCAAAGGAAAAAGGAAGTCAAGGCAGTGGAATCCAATGTCATGGATGTGAAGGATTTGGACATATTAGAGCTGAATGTCCCACCTTTCTAAAGAAACAAAAGAAAGGAATGGTCACACTGGTCCGATGGTGATTCGTGAAGTGAATCTGAGGAAGAAGGAGCCAAACTTGTCACTGCTCTCTCTGGAGTGTACAATTCTGATATGGATTCTAGTGATGAGGAAGTGACACTTGAAGAGCTTGCTGAAACCTACAGGAAGCTATGTATAAAAAATGGTGAAGTATGCCAGCAAAATGAGGAACAGAAAAAGCTGATTGAGAAGTTGGAAGCTGAGAATGTGAAGCTGGAGGCTGAGAAAAAGGAAAACACAACCACTATAAGTCACCTCAATAGTGATATTGTAATGTTGAATTCCAAACTTGATCGATGTTCAAATCACAAAATGTTGACATCTGGTACTGATAAGTTGGAAGAAATTCTTCAGGTTGGACAAAATGCAGGAAATAAGCATGGTCTAGGATATGTGGCTGAGAAGAAACCTGTTGGTGACAGTAAGAAGAAGAGACATGGGAAACCAATGTCAAAACAGTTGTCACAACATAAAACAGGAAATGTATCTGGCTCACGGTATGTGGCTGCAAAAAGATTTGCTAATAAACAGGAGAGGAACAAACCCGGCAAGTCTATGGCAAAGAAGATGTCACACCACAAAACAGGAAATAGGTCTGCCTCGTGATATGTGGAGGCTAAGAAGTTTGTTAATAACAAAAGGAAGAATGACCTAATAAACCAATGTCAAACCGTATGTCACAACATTGGGTTCAACATCAAAAGCATAGAAACATAAACAAAAGTTTCAAAGATGGAGATGTCATTATTGTGGAAGGTTTGGTCACATAAAACTTTTGCTACAGCTACATGGATATCCTAATCAAGGTTCTTATGGGAAGCCTAAAACCAACAGGTATCATACACTCACTGGAAGAAGAAGATCTGTTCGTAGCTAACACTTCTCTTAGAGTGTCTCGCCAAGAAAGAATGGTACTTTGACAGGGTGTTCCAAGCACATGACCGGAGATGAATCTTCTCAATGATGTCAAGCCTCATTCTACCAAATTTTGTTACTTTGAGATGGAGCTAAAGGAGAAATCAAAGGTGTTGAAACTCAAACCGGTCCGAGATCCAAACCTAAATGGAGGTCACGGTAAAAGGTCCAATGCAAATCTCATTAGCATAAGTCGATATGTGATATGGGATTCACAATAACTTCACTAAGGTGAATGTCTTGTAATCAATGATGAACAAGTAGTGATTATGAGAGGAGATGATCAAAGGACAATGCTACATGTGGGAATCGAGAACACCACCGCCTGTGTTCTACAAACAAAGATGAAGAGGAAGTAAAGTTGTGGCAGCAAGAATCTGGTCATCCACATCTCAGAGGAATGCAAAGGATCAGTTCCATAGAGGGGGTCAGAAGGATACCAAGAATTCACATGGACAAAGGGAGAATATGTAGTAAGGATAAGGCTGGACAGAAAGTCAGAATGTCACACTCAATGTCTAGACATCTGACCACTCCTAAAGTACTGAAGCAAAGTACTAGTATCTGGCATGAAAGGCTAACCAAGTCTCTTACTGTCAAAGGATACAGGAGAGGAGTCTTGGAAGAAACCCTCTCTGTCAAAGGAGGAAAGATCATGATGCTTCAAACTTATGTTGATAACATATTTTTTAAAGGAATACCTAACGAAAGTGTAAGACATTTTGACAACCAAATGCAGGCTGAATCTGGGATGAGTCTCATTGGAGAGTTGATTCACCTTCTTGGACTGCAAGTTTCAAAAATGAAAGACTCAAAAGTCCTTTCACTAAGCAAGTATGCAAGGAACTCTGTCCAGAAATTTGGAATGAAGAATAGGAGCCACACTAGGACTCTTACCCCTCCTCATGTGACAGTGTCCAAGAAAACAAGTGGAGAAAGTGTTGATCAAAGCTTGTGTAAAAGGTCTTTTGATGAATGTGTTTTCTTGAGAAACAATCTTATTCCTTGGACCAGCAAGAAGCAAGACTGTGTATTCCTATACAATGTTGAAGCTGAACACATAGCAGCTGACAGAAATTGCTCTAAGATGATCTGGATGAAGCAGATGCTGACTCGGTACAATGTCATGCAGGATGTCATGACATTGTCCTGTGACATCTTTACTAAAGCTTTTGAGGCTAGTCAGTTTAAGACGTTGAGGGACAAATTGGGTACTTGTCAATATGAGGAGTTGTAGCAATTAACTGTGCCTACAACAAGGGATGAAAGGGACCTTTTATTTCAATTATTTTTAAGAGGGTTATTTGAGTATTTTCATCCTTATTTTAAAAGTTCCAAGAATAGGAAGAGATATCCTCATATAATAGTTTCTTCTTTTGAAAGTAGTACCACCCTTTCTTCTCCCAAAAGAAACTCTGAAACTCTCTGCTATTTTCGCTTTCATCCTCTCAAAAACCATCAGCGAAAAATGTCTTCATCATCCTCCTCATCTCAAGAATCGTGATCTTCATCTCACCCATGGTCAAGTCGGCAAATAATGAAGCCATGCAAGTCAAGCACCGAGGGTTACTCCATTGCGCAATAGCTACCGACCTAGAAAAGTCAAGAAATTGCGCACAAGGAATGCAAGAAGGACTCAAGCATCTCCCTGTAAGACTTCTACCATCCTCTTCCGCCCCCGTAAATAGTGAACACAGAGGAGTCTAGGGTCGTGCATATAGCCATTAGTAGATTAGTAACTGTGATCCTCAACGAAGACCAATCAGCACTGGGTTTCAATTCCCTAAACTATAAGTCCGCTAGCCCTAGTTTAGTGTTGATCCGATGTTACTAAGAATGTCGAGACATCCGTGATCATGATACTTCCCGCCAAGAATAATGAAGATCCTCCGCTAAAGACTCAAGCACGTGTTGATGATGGTTGTAATGAAACCCCATCGATAAGGAAGATGTGATTTGATAGTATCCTTGAAGAATCCTCAAAGAAAATTTGCCTCTCAAAAGCCCTCACGACTATATTTCGATAGCATTCTTGAAGAATCACCAGCAGTGTGCCTGTAGAGTCCCCGATGAATACATTTCTGACAGTATTTTGGAAGAGTCTCCAGTCCAAGAAACTGATCATTTAACTGAACCTCCAGTCATTGACTTAGATGAAGTGTTCTCAGACAATGATCTTATTGCCAATGTCAATCCAAGCATTGCAAAAAGAATGATGAAAAGGAAGGGAAAACAGGCAGTCTCACAGAGCCCTGCTAAAGAGAAGGATACTGAAGATGTGTGCAAGACTGAGAAGTATCACAAGGGTGGACCCTCTACAAGGAGAAGTAGAGCAAAAACTGTTGGTAGTGGCTCTAGACCAAAGATAACACCAATTGTGAAAAAGAGGAAAGAGCCTGAATCATCAGAGTCAGATTAAGACTCTGAATTTAATGTTGAAGAGAATGTCACAGACATTCATCCCAGAAAGAAGCAAGCTCTTGGGAAACTACTCAAGGTGCCTGAAGTGGCCATTGATAACATTTCTTTCCATCATCCTGAAAATGCTGGAAGATGGAAGTATATTTGCTTAAAGAGGGTGGCTCTGGAAAGAGAGTTAAATAAAAGTGCTCTTGAATGCAAGGAAATTGTTGACTTGATTAAGGAGGAAGGGCTGATGAAAATAGTGGTGATTCTTTCAAACTGTTATGAAGTTTTGGTGAAAGAGTTTATAGTCAATCACAAATGGTCAGGATAGGAACTCACGACTACCGATCAGATATGTGAGGGGGATAAAGGTCAGGTTTTCTCCAAATGTGATCAATAGATTCATGGGTAGATCTGCTAATACTCATCCAGAGCTGGAGGAAACTGACAACAAGATTTGTCAAACCATCACTGCCAAACAAGTAAGACAATGGCTTCTAAAGGGAAAACTCTCAGCAAGCAAGTTGAGTGTCAAATTTGCCATCCTACATAAGATTGGTGCTGCAAACTGGGTCCCAACCAATCACAAATCCACCATTTCTAATGGACTGGGAAGATTCATATATGTAGTAGGCACTCAGGCTACATTTGACTATGGATCCTACATTTTTGATCAGACCCTCAAGCATGCTGACAGCTATGTTATCAAGGGACCAATAGCCTTTCCCTTCCTACTGTGTGGTATCATAACTGATCAATACCCTAACATCCTAGTTGATAGAGATACAGTGGGTAAAAGAGCTCCTGCCCTTGGCTTCCAATACAAGCTATTTCAAGGGAAGCATGTTCCTGACATTGTCATGACATCTGCTGAGACATCAAATGTCAAGACAAATTCTCAGAAGTGAGATGTCATTGCTGTGCTAAAAGAGACCTGTAAGGAACTTGAAGCAAGGAAACAAAGTCTTGAAGAGCTGATCACTCAACTGGAGCAGGACACAGAGGTTGAGAATGAAGGGATAGCTGCTGATGAGGCTGTTGGTGATGCTGAAAATAAGGATGTTCATATGGCAGCTGCTGATGAAGAAGATTCTGAAGATGTTTCCTTCCATAGTGCTTCTTCTGGAGAAGAAAGCACTTGAGTTGTACTCCTGTGCCCCTGTTGCCTCTGTTTTTGTACTGTCAATTGTCTCTTGTTCTTATATTTTTCAAGTTTTATGTATTTTGGATGATTGTAATCCTTCTATTGACAGTTTTGTAATGCCTTGACAGAAATGTACCCCTAAACAAAGCTGGTACTTAATTATATGTTGATTGTTTGGGGCACTTGTATTGTTTCCTTTGGCCCTTTATGGCTAAAAAGGGGGAGAAGAACTACTGTGGGACAGTAGTATTGGGTTTTTGGGAATCTGTATGGAAATTTAATTTTTGTATGTGGGCAACTGTGAAAATTGTGGGATTTCTGTATGGGTAGAATTTATCTTATCTCTAGGTTCTAGTTTCTTTAAGCTTAGAACTAGTTTGTCTTCTCACGCATAGGTACTGATAGGTTAAGTAGTTTTAGCCAAAATGTGCCAAAGGGGAGTTTGTTAGTGTTTTAAGTTGGCATTAATTTTGGTAAAACTAGGCTTTAGTAATGTCTTGATGAATGTCATGACATTCGAGATTGAAGATAAATCCTACTTGCTAAGGATGTTAAAGGACACCGAATCGAAGCTAAAGTCAGGGAAATTTCAGAAAATACCGATGTCATAATGTATGTTATGACATTCAAGGTGACATTCTGCTCTAACTGCTTTTTCCCGAGACTTTTCGTGAAGTTTGTTGAGTCGCTAAATATTGTTTTTCCGTTATTAGAAAGCATGCTCACGTGGCTGCTAGGTTAATCTTAATTAGACCTAAATTGGTTGTTCAAAAGACCATGTTTTTAGGATTAAATTAAGTGAAACCTAGCTATCTTTATGGAAGCCAAAACCAAGTTTCGTGGATCGCTATAAAAGGAATTCAACCCTTACATCGCCGGCCCCGAATTTATTGAAGATATAGCAGTTGTTATTTGTGTACTGTTAGGAAAGTTAACATTGGTATCCGTAATTTAGTATCTTCGTGAGCCAAGCAACTATCAATTGATAAGTGCCTCGACTAGGATTTGTGTGGGTAGTTTATCACCAAAGCTTTAAAGCACGAGTGTTTGTCTCTTGATTGAAAGCTTTGAAGCGAGATCAAGATAGTTTATTGAAGTGTGTCTTCACAATTCAATTATTCAATAGGTTGATATCACCGCCGTGATTGAGGGGAGTGAGTAGGTACTGATCTAAGTAGGACTTAGGTTGAAGTTGCATTGTAAGTTTTTAGTGAATGAGATAAACCGTTGGTTTATTCTCAATTACTTCTACTAATAGTGAATTTCCTCCCGGCTTGGTAGCCCCGTATGTAGGTGTAGTTAGACACTTAACTGGTAAACAACTTATTGTGTTCTTTATCTGCTTACATTTATTGTGTGAATTGTTAAGAGTGTCGATAGTGTGTCATAACATTCTTTGTGACATCACGATCCACGCCGTGAATTTCATTCACTATCTCTACGCTCTTTGTAAGAGGAGATAGACGATCCGCTTTTCCCGAGATTCACCTTCTAACGAAATTCCTTGAACTCGTGTCCTTCAACATCGCGGTGGTGATGAAAGAAAAGGTAGACAATGGTTTACTAGTAAAGCTTGTTCACCAATGATGGTTACTAGCTTCCTTTATCAGAACTTCAATTTTTATGGAGAGTGGATGTCATCGCCTCGCCTGTATCCATGGTCTTCCTAGCAAACAACAGTAGGTACCGGTATGTCCATGACCGAAGGTGATTTGAAGGTATGCGACCAATCGCCATTGGAAGGTCGACTTCCCAATAACGGATTTCCTTGACCCATCAAAGGCTTTGACCACTATATCATTTAATTTCATCGCGCTCCTTTGTAAGATAAACGAGGAGAGTCGCTTTTGGCATTACATTCAAGGATGAATCGGTGTACTAGCACGCTGGATGAGAGTCCGATTGGCAAATCATAGAGATATGTAGAGCCGATTGTGATCTTTCCTCTTCTCGAAGTTCTTCATCACTAAAGCTTAAATTGTTGCAAGTCGTTATGTTGCCTACAATTCCACCAAATTGATCCGTAGTCACGCCGTGATCTACGAAGCTTGATCTAGCACTTTCATCAAAGCTTCTCGTGGGTTTCGGAATTCAAGTAGAGATAGTATTGAAATTTTGAGGAGTCCCATTAGTTGATCCACAACTCGCACTCACTTTTCTTGATTAGCTTTAGAATCTCGTCGAATTGAGTTGACGCTGGTTCCATCGACGGACCAACGCTTATGTTTGATTATCGTGAATCCCCATGGGATTCTGGAGGCGATTAACTAGATTTTGTCCAACAATGGAACAACGGGTTGCTTGGTGGCAACGGGTGTACACATGTCCACTTTCATATCGTCCAATTTCAATATGTTAACAACGGCTGAAAGAGTTGGTATGGGTTTTTCTTTCCCATCTTCTATCATAGTTGTGTTGTACTGATAGGGAATTGCTTTGTCAAAAAGGTACGGAATAGGACCAGGTAGGCAGATCACCAAAGGAGATTCTAGAATTTTTGGACCATTGTACCGACTCTACACACTTGGGCATATTGAAGTAGGGATAATGGTGTTTACTTCGGAATTTTCGAGTTGATATCCGAGACTAAAAGCTCATGCGGAGAATGCCCTACCATATTCACGTCATAATCGTTCCTGTTTCTGAAGATCTGAATATCACCAATGTCTATTAACCGTTGAATGTCTGCTCTCACAGTGGGACATCCTCGAAAATTCATGAAGCAGACTTTGCAGGCTGGGTAGTTATGTTTAGTGAAGGCGCCCATTGTACTATATGTATCATGGAGCTGTACCAAGCTTTCTCTTATCATATTTATGTCAGTGACAAGATACCGATCTGTATTCCTTAGTATCAAATTCACAGTATGTCCACTTTGATTGGGAAGTGGATTTGCTTGTACATTTGGATTTGCATTCCTAAAGGAGAGAAGATTAGCCCTTACTAACCTTTGGACTTAAGCTTTTAGTGCTATGCAGTGCTCGAGATCATGACCCGGTGCCCCTTGATGAAAAGGGAAAGACATATCTGCTTTGTACCACCATGGTAATTTATCTGGTACTGGAGGTGGTAATCTTGTTTGCACAAGATTTCTTTCTATTAAGGCAGGATATAATTCCGTGTATGTCATCGGAATTGGATCAAACTGCGAGATCCGAGGTGTACGGTTCTGATTGTTGAATTGTTGAGCCTGTTATCGAGGCTGTTGCGTTTGCTGGAATTGCGGGGTAATACCCATGTTTGAACTTGCATTAACGGTGGGTTGACTTGGGCAGCAATTTCCCCTCCATCGTTGGGCGTATTCTTTGAACGTCTCTTTTTCCTTTTGAGACATAGAACGGAGTTGATCTCAATCTGGAGCCATGTCCAAGTTGAATTTGTACTGTTGGACAAAGGCTTTGCCTAGGTCATTGAATGTCTGGATATTTGCACTATCTAGCCCCATGTACCACTTCAGTGCGGCACCAGTGAGACTGTCTTGGAAATAGTGAATGAGCAATTGGTGATTGTCATTATATGTAGACATCTTCCTAGCTTACATTGTAAGATGACTCTGCGGGCAGGAATTTCCTTTATATTTCTCAAAATCGGGGACTTTGAATTTAGCGGGTATCCTTACGCGAGGAACTAGGCATAGATCGTGGGCATTCTTCCCAAACAATTCCTTTCCATGGATTGTTTTGATCTCAAGCTGCATCTTATGGAATTGTTCCTGGAGATTCACCATCTGGCCACAAGGATTCGTGTTATTGCCTGGGTTATGATATACTTCTTCGTCCGCAGTAGCGTGAACTACAGAAGCTGAGTTTGTCATGATCGGTTGAGAAACCGTCATAGTGACTTGCGGAAAGGTTACTCCATGCTACGGAGTAAATGCTGAGTTCTGTAAAGTAGGAACCTCAATCGTGGTTGCCTATACTTCAGAAGTGGGTTGACGAAATCCAATGCCAAAATTGAAAGGCATGCCCTATGGATAACCTTCTGGCATACTGAAGAGAGGATTATTGACTGCAACAGCTGAAATGGAGTAGTAGTGATCTCGAAATCGCCGCTGATTTTGATCGCTAATGTTGCTTGCTTACTTTGCGTAGTTGCCAATGAACTTACTAAAGAAGTGAGTCTCTCCACCTCTTCCTGAAGTGTTGTCACTGTGCTACGAAGCTCAACATTTTCTTGTTCAAAATCTTCCATTGCTTTTCTCTTATTTACACGAGTATTGTATCTGCGAGTCAGCTGTGAACGTAGTCGAGAAACTCTAAGATGCGACAGCTTAATGATATTTTTCTCTGGAAAAAATTCCAAAAGATAAGATTCTAAACAACAAACTCGAAATGCAAAGTATAACAAATGAAAGATGATAGATTTCAGACCAAATAGTATTTCCATCCTCACTGATTTTGGAAAACTTCCCAAATTCTTTTACTAGGACCAGAAATATGGGTCCATTAAGCAGAGAGAAATAGCCAGACCAATTTTGGACTTGCATACTCTTCATGATTTCTAAGCCTTGATACTTAAGACGGCCAAGATTGGGGCGTTTTTCATGAATAAGTTGAAGATCTCTTCCATTACCGAGAAAGGTTTGGATAACCATTTTGGGAAGAGAGTGAGGCTAGAGAAATCAGGGTTCCTATAATCGCTTTAGGGTTAGGAGATGACTGAGAGTGACGAGTAGAAGAATGAAAAGGTCTAATTTATAAGAGAGGAGTTAGTGAAAAATAAAAGGAAACGATTGATATAACTAACTAGGTTATAATTACCTAGAGTTGACTAGAGAAGCAAGTTCATAGGAAATGAAAACTAATGATTATTCGAATATTACAAATAAAAGAAAAGAAGTTCAACCAACTGGTTACCTAAAAAGGTGGAAAAACTTACTAACATACGTTAAAGATTTGATGTTATACTTGTGCTTTTAGAAACGCATAAAATTCAATCATTGAATATTTTAATTACTTTATACTGTTTTAACTACTAGTTATGTCAACTATTTAAGTATTATTAGGCAGTAAAGGACATATACAACAAAACGACAAAGAAACTTCATTTAATAATAAAAGACAATCTAAGTTCCTAATTTGTATCGATTGGATTAATTTTAATAAAATAAAAAATAGCAGCAACAATTTATTGAACAATAGGACATTTAAATTTTTGTAGTCCTATTGAAATGCCTAAACATGTTGTGTTGAAGTTTTTCAACATCTAAAATAGCATGTCAAACGAGATGTCGAGACATTAGACATCAGGCATCATGCTGCTGAACTGCTAAGTTTGTTACAGTTCTGATTTTAATTTGTGCAGAACATTTTGGCAATATTATGCAACACATATGGCGTATAATTGAAGTCATTTCTGGAGGTCCAAGAGCTAAGAAGAAAAATCAGAAATGACCTTGAATGTAGCAAAAGTTATCAGCTTGTGTGTTACTGCAGAAGTTTGTTACAGATTCAAGCTGTTATTTGAAGTCCCAAATCCAGTTGGGTAATAGGTTATAAATAAATATTTGTAACCTATTTTTAGTAAGCTAGCCAGTTTTAGAAAGATGTAGTCTTTAGGGTTAGCCATGTAAGTGAACCACCCGAATTGTGGGATAGTCACTGATTTATGCGTCGAAGCCTGTAAGCAAGAGGTTTATTTTACTCACTCAAAAGCTGTGAAGTAATTAGTGCAATTGTATTGTTGGAGGAAATTGTGAAGTAACTCCAAGTATTTTTGTCAAAGAATTTTTGAATGTTTTGTGTTTGGAGTGATGTTCTCCAAACTGGTTTTGTATGTTGCAGGGGTTTGCAATAGGTTTAGGTACCACTAGGGAGTGAGTAGAGGTTCTCTTATCTTATATGGGTTTCTAAGGTAAAGGTTTCATTGGGTAGTGATTAGGTAGTCGGAGGTTGTTTCCTGTAAACTGGAGGTTTTATACATAAAATAATACTACTGATAGTGGAGTCTTCTTCTTGGCTTGGTAGCCCCCGGATGTAGGTGGGTTGAACCGAACTGGGTTAACAATTCTGATGTGTTGCTATTGCTTTCCTGCACTGTTAATTTTACCTCTACCTTGAGGTTTTTAAAATGTCAGATCAGATGTCAAGACATCTGAGTCTGTTGTAACCAGAATTTCAATTGGTATCAGAGCAGGCATCCTGTCTATTTCTGGATGAGATCCATGTGGGATACTTTTTGGTTGTGTACAAGGTAGAAGATTGTTTGAACAAGCAGTCGTCATATTTTATGGTCCCTTGAAGTGGAGGATGAACCTAATTGTGGAAGACTAGACCAACCTGACTAGAGCGGTTGTACCTTCTTATGAAAGAAGATAATGAAGCTGGAACAAAGAGAGTTAAATTTAAAGACTTCATGCGGGAGTGAAGAATTTGGATTAAATTGTTCAGCCTATATTTAGCACAAAGAAAATTTTCAAAACCTTCACGCGGGAGTGAAGATATTGATAAGGTAACTATTGTGCTTATGTGTTTCCTTCTGGTCATGGTATTGGTTATGTCTAGTCTGTTGCTTGGTGAAGAAGCAAGTGTATTGTAGGGTGGATTTATTTTCAATCAAGAGATGTCATGCTTACAATTGAACTATGGAGTAAGAATTGTGTAAATTCTTTTGAAGTATGACTATATTCCGTTGCATAGCCTCTGATGCAACCCCTAAAGTGAAAGAAGGATCCTAAGGTTACTTTTATTCAACAGAATATTTAGCAGATTTTTTCAACTATATTAAAAGTGTCAAAGATACTTGAGATCTTCCTTAAGTCCACTCATAAAGGCATTTATTAATAGAGTTAATGAGTATCAATTGATTAATGATCCTCGTATACATCTACGTATTGTTTGAAGACCTTGAATATTATCAAGGATGATGTGTTCCAAGGAGATGGAACTGATGTTCTATGGGATGTTAGAACATTGATTCAACAGGTATGCAGCCACCAGTTTAAGAACAAATGTTTCGGGTGCTAAAAAAATGTAGTGTGAGTACATATGTTTGGGACCTACTCTTGATCTGGAAGAGGAGACATCTGCTTTATATTAGTTGATCAAGACACGATCAATAAGTTCTTCTACTCCATATGTTAGTTTATATCTAACCAAAGCTTATGGGAGTATAGAAGTTGAGCTCAATGCAAGTAAAATAATTCATAAAGGTATAATTTGCAGTCCCTTTATGAGAAATCAATATGAGCTTATATATGGAATATTCGTATGATCAAAGGATTCAGATATGTGGAACCCTATTCATGACCATAGAACAAATTTTGTTTGGAGCTGAATACTGTGACTCAACTACAGTGAATTATGGTCCTGAGTGTTTGACTACCCTAAATAGTATATTCGAAGGGTATTATCTAAAATAATCAAGTAATATAAATTGCTTTGAAGAATCTGCAAATTATTTGTGTCATGCCATGATTAAGTCTGCTCCAGAAACCTAGTTGAGGGAATCTCCTCTGTGGGTACAGACTATGGCATCCATCATCGCAAAATCAGAAGGAAAGTCTGAAGAAAAGCTTATTGAGATGTGGCTCATATTATCCCTTGGTTATGTTGATTGTTTGGCTGTACAATTGGTGTTTGTTGTGCTTCCTTGTTCCCCCCAAGTGTTATGGATGAGATATTATGGATGTTACCCCGTAACCAAATGGATGATGTTGCATCAGATGTTGAAACATCATCTTAATGTATTCAATCATGAGAATATGTATTATTGCTAGAAAGTAAGTATAAGTGTGAATAAGAAATTAGTCAGAATAATATAGTGTGAGTAGATAGTTTTAACTGACCAACTGGTAGGTACTTTGACGGGAGACATAATACTTATTAGTATGTAACTTGAATTCCCAACTACACATACTCTGTCGGAAGCTGAGTATTTTCTAATGGATTTATGGTATAGTGTGAATTGAATATCAATATTACAGTTCATTTTAATATTCACATGTTTGGAACGTGTGGCAACATTATTTGGTGATAAATTGAACAGTTGATTCAAGTTAAGAGATGCATACAGATGATATCAAATATCTTGATGGGAGCTGCATAATTGTGTGATATCTGGGTGGAAATCTGAATCAAGAAGAGATGAATTATGTGACTTATAAAATAGAATGTCCTACATGAGATGTAACATCACAATTGTTGAAGACACCAGAGATTAAAGAATAAAGATAAGGTCCAGACATATCTTTTGAAGACGTATCTTTGGTTATACACATGGCTGACAAGATGGTTTCTTCTATAACAAGTTACAGAGTGTGGCAATTTGAATCTTGTGTAGCAAGTAAACTAAAGATTCCTAATTTGGAAATTGTGGCAACTTCCAAATAAAGAATGCTTCAAGGACCATCATCAAAGATGTCCTTATATTGTATAACTCAGGGGGAGTAACAACATTATGAAAAGCTTCATCTACGAAGATAAAAGGAGGAATGCTAATATAAAGGGGGAGAAACTGTTGATATGAGGAGCAATTGTTTGTATAAAGAACAATAGTACATATGAGGAGTAGCTACTATATGTGTTGATTATTAATGTTGATATGTTTCAATATCAAGCTGTTATTAAGGGGGAGAAATTGTTCTTTAGCTGATATGAAGAGGAGAGTACACTGCTATAGTCTAAAATGTCCTGAAGAAAAATTTTTAAAGGAGCAGTTTTATTGTAATCTCAGTGCCAAGGAAGATGGACTCTGTGTGAATGTCTTATGTAATGTTTGAACATCAATATCATTGTGAATCTGCAAAGGAAGTATAATTTAAGTGAGTTAATGGGTTCAGATTCTATGTCATGGCAACTTAAAAAGGAGTTATTGCATTATATGGGAAGGAGTGAGGAGTGACTCATGGTAAAAGGTTCCTGATAAGATAAAGTAAGTCACATGAAGTGAGCAGA
This sequence comes from Vicia sativa, assembly GCA_021764765.1. Classification (NCBI taxonomy): domain Eukaryota; kingdom Viridiplantae; phylum Streptophyta; class Magnoliopsida; order Fabales; family Fabaceae; genus Vicia; species Vicia sativa. The sequence continues at coordinate 230,538,375 of CM038793.1, forward strand.
CATTTACTGTTTGATAGTCAGGTCATTATACAAAACATGTCTCTGCATGGACAACATAATTGAAGTGATCTATACATGCATTCAAACTTTCCTTTCTCAAAAGAAATAGTCAAGAGCTATTAAAGGCATTCAAAGATAGCCTGGACGGTGCACAACAATTCAGTGACAGATTTTCTGCCTAAATTAATGCACCTTGAACAAAATTTAATCTTCCGTTAAATCCTAAGAAATTGTTTCCCCATTTATAAGAGATCTCAGCTATTCTCTAACCACATGTGAGCATTAAACAATTCACCATCATGCGCTTCATTAAGGTTTGGGCAAATTGTGCCTGGATCTGGTTTGGTGAGGGACTTAATTGTTAAATATTAGCTAAAAAGGAGGACAGAACTAATGTCACACTAAAAGCAAAACAGGAAAAAGATAAGCAGGAGAGAGCAAAAAGATGTATAAGTCACAAAAACAAATCGTCACAAAACAAACCATGATGAATTACTTGTGACTTGTGATCAAAGTTGTGAACATAATTGTGACTTGTGTTCTGAGTTACCTGGGAGAATTTAAAGTTATCTCTTAAGATTTAGTTCATCTCCCATGGTCCTCTTTTACTACCACAAGTGACAAGAACTGGTTTCCATCTTAAGGGGGAGTATAAGTTATCTTCTTCTTCATGTGCACCTGGACTAGTTCAATGGAGAGATTCAAAAACTTGAGAAGAAGTCAGACTAGATGTTGAGACATCATCTTCAACTAGCAAGCCATCTATGCAATCCTTGGAAGAACTGTTGATGAAAAGTTTACTCATCTCTAACTCAAAGCTATGTGCAAAAGATTATGAATGAGAAGGTGGAGATCTTTTAATTGTTAATTTTTGTAAGTGTTTTGTGTTGGCTGCAATTTTTGGTAAAACCAGGTTGATGTGCCACTGTCTTCACTGATATCATGACATTCTGATATAAAGACAATTCTGCACAAGAAGTGTGTTTACGATGCTTCAAGATATTTGTATAACAATGTTATGTTATTCTCGAAGAACAAGTTCTACAAGAGAAGTGTGCGAATGTGTGATGTCACATCCAATGTTAAGAAATTATGAATAAGTGGAATATGCGCTTTATTTCCGAGAATTTTCGTGAAAGTAAGTTTATTATGGGTCGGATCGCCAGAGGAAACCGTGTTTGAACTCCTTTGTACGTGGAAATTAGGTTAACATTGGTTAACCCTAATTATTGTTTTGCAAGCCCAAGACCAAGTCCACAGGTTAACATTGGTTAACCCTAATTATTTTTTTGCAAGCCGAAGACCAAGTCCACTCATGCATCTTTATAAACTCACTTATCCTAATGTTAATGTTGCGCGTTTTGAAAAGAAAAAATAGAACAAGAAAGAAGACGACAGAATTGTTGAACGTGAGTTGATCGGAAAAATAGAAAGTGTACTATTTTCGCCGATGTAGTTATAATGAGTTTCCCCTAAGTATCAATCTCGAGGATTGCGTAGTAAATACCTATTCGTGCTCTTAATTCAATTGAACAAAAACAATGGTTGGGTTGATTTTAAAACTTTCAATTACACGCGTAACAAATAATGACTGATGAAATTTAATGAGAATGATGCTAGGGTGAGTGGTTGATTTAACAAAACTATGATCCGAATTCAGATTTCCTCATTGCATGTGATAACTGTCAATTACCTATCTCTAGATTGTTCTTCCTTAAGTCCTTAATGAAGAAACTATTAAAACCCCAATCCTTATTCAAATGTCCATTCAAATAACTCTTGGTTTTAACCCTAAAAATATCAAGAATTCAAGTGATTAAAAAGAGTTCCTAGTCCTAGGTGAGACTTCTAATAACCTAATTGTGTAGAAACCCTAACAATCATAGTCCTGCCAATTGTTAGCCATAGGTCTACATGTATTTGTCCGATACATGATCATAGGAACACCACACAATTATATTGAAATAGAAAAACACTGCATTAAGGAAATCAAGTATTCAAATTCATACAATCATCAAATCAGGACCACCCCCTAGCATTGGGGGTTTTAGCCTCTCATAGTATTCGAAGAAAATATCAGATAAAAGTTAAACATTACAAATAATAACGATGACTTTGATCTTCAATGGTGGCTGCCCTTGAATCTCGCCGTCTCCGAATTCCTCTTCGTAGCTATATTTTTCTCTGTAATCTTTTCTCTCGTGCTTTTCCCAAGTCCTTTCTCTCTATCCTCAAATTCCTTCTAATAGTCTCTGCTCTATCCCAGTCTTGGCAAAAGTCAAAAGTACCCTTAATGACAACAAAGAGTTCCAAAAATAAAAAAAAAACCAAGTTTCCACACACTCCCATCAACACGGGCCTTGTTGATGAACACGGGTGCCCGTGTTGATCCACTGACTTAGCTCGTTTTTGCGCTTTCCACTTGCTTTTCAACACGGGCCATGTTGATGAACACGGGTGCCCGTGTTGACCTCTAAGATCTTTAAAATCTTCAACTCTCAGCCTTTTGAGGTGCTTATCGTCCTGCCACAAAAATAACCGAAACACACTAACTTCCTTAAAATCAACTAAAAACGACCGTAGATGTTACCAGATTGATGAATTTATGCCGAATAGAACACAAAAACTTACTAGAAATGGTGTGTCATACCCCAAAATTTTCCCTCCATCTTCTCAAGAGATTTCATGCATCTATACTCAAGGATTCCTCAAGGGTTGATCAGACAAACCCTATCCTAGACAATCAACCCAGACTAGGGTTTAGAAATTCTCAAATCAAGATGGACTTCAAACATCTCCAATGGTATTCATGCCTACTCATATGCTTCAAAGATTCTCCATGTCAAGTTTCAAGCCTCACAAGTCAAGTTTCCTCAGACAATTGCTCAGATGGTTGAAAATCAGTTGTATTGGACAAAAAGTCAACTGTGGTCAACATACAGTCAAACTTCATGATTTTTGGTCAACATCCTCATTTTGAAGTAACATTCATCATTTGATCAAGGGTTGATCATGATTCATCAAGAAAACTCAAGATTTGCTCAAAAGTCAAACTTTATAAATTAGGGTTTCTTAGTGAAAAGTCAACCAAACTTTGACTGAGCATAACTTCTTCATACTTTCTCAGAAATTTTTCCACCACCTCTTGTTTTGAAGGAAATTCAATTCTCTACAACTTCATGTCTCACAAGAATGTCCAAAAAATGCTTCATTTGAGAGGTATGGATCAAAATATTACAGGTCCTTTCCAAAGTCAACAAAAAGTCAAGTTTTTGTTTTGATGATAAATTGAGCATGGAAACTCCAATTAAGATGAGACAAAAAATATTGGTTAGAGGACTCTTAGAGCTTTCTAAAAAGTCCAAGAACATTCAAAAATGTGGAAAATTGAGCAAGATACACTATTCACAAGTTGGGCAATTATGAAGAGATGCACAAAGAGAGATACTTCAAGAAATCAAAAACTTTGCAAATGGGCTTACTTTTTCTTCATCCAAACTTGTTCCTTATGCAATTAGGAATATCCAAGCCCAATGCCACGAATTTTTATTTTATTTTTCTATTTAATTTGGATTTTATTCATTTAAATACAAATTAAATTCAAAAATAAAGTATAAAATCAAAATTAATTGCAAATTTGATTTTTCTCTCTTCCTTGAGATCCAAGAAAACCAATAAAGCCAGCAAATTCTGAAATTTGATTGGATATGGCAAGAATTTGATTGATATTGATCAAAAAAGAGAAAATTTGATTTGGTACAAAATCAAATATATTTTACATTGATTGATGATTAATTCTTTCTCAAATCACCTCCAATTTCATCTACTATATATATACAATACATGCCACATGAATTAGGGTAGAAAAATTGGCTGGAGGAACCCTATTCAAACTCAAAAAAACCGTGCTATACAAGCTACTAGCAGCCGGGGATTAAGGTCGATTCAATTGATTCCAAGCACTCAAACACATTCCTTGATACCTCCTGAATCGATCCAGACCTTCACATTGTCCGAAAGCATCAAGAATCACGAAATCCGAATTTGGTTTGTTCATGTTTTTCTCAAAATCGATTTCCATTATTCATGCATTTTTAACATGATTTGTTGTTGTTTTTGTGATTAGACTGAAGTTTACAAGCTTTCTGAGCAGTTTGATTGAGTTTCTATGGCCTGGAACACGAATCACCATAGCTAGGGTTTCTGGCCACGATTTAGGGTTTCTCTTATTACGATAAATTGGAACAAACCGATGCCCTCAGAGTGATCAGTGGACCAAGAAGAATCGAACCATGGTTTTAGATTTCATTTATATTGCTTGTACATGATTTTGATGTTAGAGTAGAAGGCCGAACCAAAGCCGACGCAGTAATTTTCAAATTTTTGAAACGAAGAAGACGAAGTTCATGGACGAGGCAACTGGGGCGACACTTGTTTGTAAACCACTCGCTTGCTTTCAATGACACGCTGCACTTCAGATGGCAAAGGCGTGGGGTTGTGAAAGGAATGTCTCCAGTTCGATCCCTGGCCATGGCATTTGATTTTTACATGTTTGCAAACTTTTTTTCATATTTTCCTTTTTATTTAATATTTTACATGCATTTTAATTTCTTTTCATAATTTTTTATCATGCATTAAAAAACATCAAAAAATATTTTTCTTTTGCATTATTTTAAAATACTTATTTAATTTATAAAGTTAAAAATATAATTTTTGCATGCATATTTAATTTAATTGCTAATTTATCATTTAAATCACATTTAATTAGTTTTTAATTATTAAATTGTCTCTAAAAAATCCCAAAAAATTATTTTAGCATATTAATGTTATTTCCAGCATGAAATATTTTTCTCATTCAAAAATTTGCATTGTTACTAACATTTTCCTCTTATTCGATTTCCTCGTATTTTCCGATTTCTCATCTTTTCACAAAGTTATCCTGCTTTGACGATTTTTTTACCATTTTCTTTTTTCCAATAATGTAATTGCTCATGGGATGTAATAGTTTAATTAGGGCTTTTATCTTCCGCATTTTAAATTATGTATCTGCCCCAAAGCCATGTAATAGCGTAGGATTTATCTTTCCGCACTTTACCATTCCGCATTTTAATTTCCGCACCCTATAAACTGTTAGTAATTAGGCGTGTATGGCAAGATAAAATTGAACATAGCTCACTCTAATTTTCAAGATAACATATATCTGAATCAACACACTCTTTCACACACGCACCGCTTATGGTAATTCTCTCTCGTTGCCTTACGAATTCCAATGGTCATGTCCCACGCACCGTTACGCTCGATCTTGTCACAAATGCCAGATATATGCCGACAAAGTACACGCACTCCAAAGAGAACGCTTTAACTTCTCCTTGGCCTTTTGCAATGTGGGCATTGACATGATCGGAGAAATCAAGCCCACCGCCCAATGACATCGCTTCATCCTTGTGGCAATTGACTATTTCAAAGAATGGGTGCACTGCTCACATCTCATATTAAGAATATTGTGGCTCGATTCATCAAACATAATATTATCTGTCGATATGGCACTCCCGAAAGGATTATCACAGATAACGGCTCTAGTCTCAACAATAAGATGATCACTGAACTCTGCACGCAGTTCAAAAGCAAACATCATAATTCTTCTCCTTATCGACCTAAGATGAATGGCGCAAGGCCAACAAGAACATTAAGAAGATTATACGTAAGATGACTGACTTACAAAGATTGGCATGAGATGTTACCATTTGCTTTCATGGTTATCGCACTACAACATAACATCAGGGCAACCCCTCTTCTGTACGGTATGGAAGCGCCCCACCCATCGAGGTTCGATACCCTCAACCGTAGTCCTCCAGACGCAGAAGGCGAAGATGATCGGGTTCGTATACGGCTTGACCGCATTAATTTGATTGATGAGAAACGACTCGCATCCATTTGCCATGGACAGATTTATCGAAATGAATGATCGTAGCATTTAACAAGAAGGTCAAGCACCGAATCTATCAAGTTGGTGACCTAGTAGTCAAGCGCATCATCCTTCCACAAGGTGATCCTGGGCAAATGGACACCCACCCATGAGGGACCATTTGTAGTCAAACAAGTTTTTCATGAGCTATGATACTTAGCACCATGGATGGTGAAGACTTCCACACCTCGTGAACGCAGACATAGTCAAAAATACTACGATGAAGAGACCCGCTAGGTCGATTTAACCTAGGCAAAAATATGGCATCCCGCGAACCAAAAGGGTTCGGGCAAAAGTTAAGGATATACAAAACATGGACACCCGCTAGTCGAAAACTTGAAAAGGCGGTTGGGCAAAAAAGGGTATCCCAGACCGAAAACCCGAAGGGCGGTCTAGGCAAAAGTTAGGATTTAAGCGCACGACTATGTGTCTTCCAGATCACCGCTTAGACTACTATCGCTCAAGATTCAAATGGCTAAGATCACCACTCACTTTCTACCGACAAAGAAAGAGATGAGATAGTCGAAATATATGAGTACTAGCATAGTTGGAACTTAACGAGATTGTTTCCGATAGCTTTTACCTTTCTTGTGTACAAACTACTTGGCCATACGCCACCTTTCAAATAAACGCAAGCTTCTTTCTCTTTACAATTTTTGTTGTTGTCGTTTGCAATAAGTCCAACGTTTGTTTTGAATGACTATACGCATTTGACAATAAGAATCTAATCACAAACATACGAAAAGCGGGCATACAAAAGTAGTTACTACCGGCTCTAGGAATTGAGATGACGATTTAAGGTCACCAAAACATTCCCCAGAATATAATCCCCGCAGAGGTGTCACTCACTAAACCTCCCCCAATGAGTATATGTTAATCCACGAGCGTGATTCCACTCAATCGAGAAATGTTACATCGCCTCCGAGCAGAACACTTCATCCCCGACTAAGATGTTTATCCCCAATGGATGTCTCTCAACACCCTTTCTCCAAGCAGCGTATCCGACTCGAGACTTGGTCGATAGACATCGGAGAAAATCTACATCTCCTATTCCCGGCCGAGATTCCAACGGACCCCAACCCGGTCTCCCAAGAACCATCAAATGCCTCCAGCTGAGATCCGCACTCAAGATCCCCAAGAGAGCGCCCCTAATTCTTCTCACAGGATCTACATGCAAGATCCCCAACAAATTACCTCCCACTCTTCCCAATGGTCTATGTATGAGATCTCCAACAACGATTTTCTCAATCTCTACTTTCCTCAAACAATATCTAGGCCCAAGACTTGGTCGATAGTGCATCGAGGAATCCAGATATCTTTCTCTCCTTCAAAAGCGGGTTCTCACCCACCCAAATCCCCAAGCGTAAGTCGAATCTTCAAATGTAACATCCCGATCTTCTTCAAGATGGATATGTTTTGAAATACCACAACATCTATCATTCATACATTACTCATAAAGTCATAATTCATGCATATGTCATTCATATACATTGTCATGCATCATACTTTGCATAAGACTAACAAATATTCTATCAAAGTTTTCTTGTTTTTCCAAAACAGTGAAAGTCACTTCCGACAGCTGGTCCAGGATTAAGCCCCGAATCGACGGGAAAACTATCTGAAAGAGCACCCCTAATTGTCCTCCGACGACTCGTCCAGATTAAGCCCCAACCGATGGGAAAACTATCTCGAAAGACCACCCTCGTTGTCCTCCGACGATCGGTCCAGATTAAGCCCCAACCGACGGAAAACTATCTCGAAGATCGCCTCGTTATCCTCCGATAATGTGCAATGGATCAACACCGATGCACAACAAGGAAGCTATCCACATTTTTGCAAACTACTATTCCCCTCAGAGTAATCAGCACGAAGATCTATTCTGAATCCCTTCTTATTATCAACCGCAACTAGTAGTCTCGCGCACGACCCGCTTCTTGGATGGCATCTTAAGCCCATCTCCGACTACTTGTCAACATTTCTCCACTTTCATGCTGCATATTTGGTTAAAATCAATGCAAACCAATAACTTCATTAAAATGAGCACGAAGTCTAACATACGACCCTCCTGGATGGCATCTTAAGCCCATCTCCATGCTCCTTCCAAACGATCGCAGAGCTCAGCGACGGCTCACTCCCCAAAGATCGATCTTTCCGATGGCATCTTAAGCCCATCCCGCCAATTCTCCTATCGACATTCTCGAGTCTAGCGACGACTCATCCCCAAATAAGTATCCAATTTCTCCAAATGGCATCCGAAGCCCATTCCCGCATCATCCACCAAACAATGATCAAATTTTCAGTGAGCTGAGTGTTCAATCATCTTCTACCTTCAGTCACGAAGACAAAGTGTCAATCTAACCCTTCCAAAGACAAGAAGATTGAACAGGCAGTCACATACCCCAAAATTTTCCTCCATCCTCTCAAGATATTTCATACATCCATACTCAAGGATTCCTCAAGAGTCGATCGACAAACTCTCCTAGACAATCAACCCAAACTAGGGTTTGGTATTCCTCATCAAGATGGACTTCCAACATCTCCAATGGTCTTCATGCCTCCTCATATGCTTCAAAGATTCTCCATGTCAAGTTTCAAGCCTACAAGTCAAGTTTCCTCAAACAATTGCTCGATGGTTGAAAATCGCTTTATTGACAAAAAGTCAACTTTGGTCAACATACCAAACTTCATGATTTTTGGTCAACATCCTCATTTTGAAGTTACATTCATCATTTGATCAAGGGTTGATCATGATTCATCAAGAAAACTCAAGATTTGCTCAAAAGTCAAACTTTCTAAATTAGGGTTTCTAGGTGAAAAGTCAATCGAACTTTGACCGATCATAACTTCTTCATACTTTCTAAATTTTTCCACCACCACTTGTTTTGAAGGAAATTCAATTTCTACAACTTCATGTCTCACAAGAATGTCCAAAAATGCTTCATTTGAGAGGTATGGCTCAAAACATTACAGTGTCATTTTCAAAGTCAACAAAAGTCAACTTTTGTTTTGAAGATATATTGAGCATGGAAACTCCAATTGAGATGATACCAAAACGGTTGGTTAGAGGACTCTTAGAGATTTTCAAAAAGTCCAAGAACACTCAAAAATGTGGAAAATTGAGCAAGATACACCATTCACAAGTTGGGCAATTTTGAAGGAATGCACAAAGAGAGATACTTAAAATCAAATTTTTGCAAATGGGCTTGCTTTTTCTTCATCCAAACTTATTCCTCATACAATTAGGAATATCCAAGCCCAATGCCACGAATTTTTATTTTATTTTTCTATTTAATTTGGAATTTATTCATTTAAATACAAATTAAATTTAAAATTAAAGTATAAAATCAAAATTAATTGCAAAATTGATTTTTATTCCTTCCTTGAGACCCAAGCAACTCACAAAGGCCAGAATTTCGAAATTTGATCAATATGGCAAGATTGGATTGAAAATTAATCAAATTTTGAAAATTTTATTTTGTACAAAATCAAATTTGATTTGCATTGAATGTTGATTGATTCTCCCAAAACCATTCCAAATCCATCCAAGATAAATGTATGATGCATACCTATCAAGAAAAGGGAGAAAATTGCTAAGAACCCTAAAAAATTTCAAAGAAACTTGAGAAAAAGCAATTTCAATTTGTTTTCATAGCCAATTCAAGGAGTTTTGAGGATCAATAAGCATCCTCAAGGTCCCGTGAAGCTATTCCAATCATCCCCACGCTGAAACGCCCAATCGCCCTAGCCAAGTCACGGTTTGTATCAACATAACTCGTAATCGAATCCATACATACACCATGATTAATGTGTTTTGATTGCATATTTGTGTTGCTAATGATGTTTCAAGCTTTCTACATAGTTTGATTGAGTTTCAGGCAAGAATCACGAGATGCCATGGTTAGGGTTTCGTGCCGCTTTAGGGTTTCACAAAATAGGAAAAATTGGACCATGAGACCTATACCAATGCATTCTAATGATCTCGTGAATCGAACCATGCCTAGAATTTATTTATATTATGTGCTTGCTTTTTGATTTTGTTGGTCCAGCGCCGAGCAATGGCCGACGCTAGCTTTCAAAAATTCAAATGAGAACGATGAAGTCCTGGCGCGAGACGAAGGAATGGAAGGACGACGGTGTTGTAATCCACTCACTCCTTTTCAAACACGCTTGCATACATGGCGTGGTGGTTAAGACGTTCACTGTGCATAGATGCTCTCCAGGGTCATGAGTTCGATCCTCACTGGCACCGGATTTGGTTTTCCTTTCTTCAAACTCTATTTTTCATATTTCTTATTTATTTAAATATTTTCCATTCAATTTTAATTCTTTTCATATTTTTATTTCTGCATTAAAAACTCATCAAAAATTATTTTTCTTTTTACATTATTTTCTGAAAATCTTTATTTAATTTATAAAATTAAAAAATATAATTTTGCATGCATATTTATTTTTATTCATAATTTTGCATTTTAATTACTTTTAATTCATTTTAAATTATTAAATTGCATTCAAAAAATCCCAAAAATTATTTTAGCATATTTATGTTATTTTCAGCATGTCATATTTTTCCCGATTAAAAATTTGCATTTTTTCTAACATTTTCTCTTATTCGATTTCATCATATTTTCGATTTATCGTTTGCTGTGTTATTCCGCTCGACGCTTTTACCGCTTTCATTTTTTCCAATAATGTAACTGCTTATGGGATGTAATAGTTTAAATTAGGTTTTATTTTCCGAAGTTTAAATTATGTATCTCCAAAGCCATGTAATAGCGTAGGACATTTACCTTCCGCACTTTACATTCGCATTTTAATTTCCGCACCTATAAATTGCTAGTAACTAGGCGTGTATGGCAAGATAATAATCAACATAGCTCACTAATTTCAAGATAAAATATCTCATTTGACACACTTTTTCACACACGCACCCTTTAGGTAATTCTCTCTCGCTTTTTAATTCAAATGGTCATGTCCTCGAACGTAGAGGTATTCTAGCACCGCTGTTTCAAACAAATCATCATAGTCCCTTCGATACAAAGATCATAAGACCCACGATGTCGCCTCCGAATACATGATCTTGACCTCGATTGTCGCCACGAAAATGATGATAGTCCTTCGAATGTGCTAGATACTTCCTACAAGTTGCTTTCTATGACCATCCGATGTCCCTTCGAATGTCCTTTTACATCCAACGAATAGAGTTACCTACCAACTAATGGTATGGATAACACTATTCTAAAGGAACGTATAACAACACGAAAACCACCAATTCGAGTAGGTAATAAGACTTTTAGTTGCTTGCTCAAATCAAATGCTTTTGCACCTCACAATTTTGTCAAAGTTCAAACTTTTCAAAACGAAACATTTCCTAACACTTTGTATACATTCCTACATGAATCATTACAAAGTCAAAGCGAAATGCCTTTTTCAAAACATTTTGTCAAACACACGTAAAAACAATTTTTAAGTGATCTAAGAGCAACTAAGAGCCCGTGAGATAATTCACGGATGGAAAAGGGTGCTAATACCTTCCCTTTTCATAACCATTCTCCGCACTCGTAATCTAACGAAGGTCTTTTTCTGTATTTTACCTTCCCTTAATTGATAAAAATAAAAGTCGGTGGCGACTTGCTATCCGTACATTTGCGATACAAAAACTAAAAGTCGCTCACCGTATCACATCTAGCACCGCTGTTTTCAAACAAATCATCATAGTCCCTTCGATACAAAGATCATAAGACCCACGATGTCGCCACGAATACATGATCTTGACCTCGATTGTCGCCTACTAAAAATGATGATAGTCCCTTCAATGTGCTAGGATACTTCCTACAAGTTGCCTTCTATGACCATTCGATGTCCCTTCGAATGTCCCGCTTACATCCAATCTAATGTAGGTTACCTACAAACTAATGGTATGGATAACACTATTCTAAAGGAACGAAACAATACAAAACGACCAATTTCGAGTAGGTAATAAGACTTTTAGTTGCTTGCTCTATCAAAATACTTTTCACACCACACACTTTTGTCAAAGTTCAAACTCTTTTCAAAACGAAACATTTCCGAACACTTTGTATACATTCATACACTAATCATTACAAAGTCAAAGCGAAATGCCTTTTCAAAACATTTTTGTCAAACACACGTAGCACAATTTTAAAGTGATCTAAGAGCAACTAAGAGCGTAGATAACTATGGATGGAAAGGTGCTAATACCTTTTCATAACCTTTCTCCCTACACGTAATGTAACGAAGGTCTTTTTCGTGCTTTTACCTTCCCTTAATTGATAAAAGAAAAGTCGGTGGCACTCTGCTATCCGTACATTTGCGATACAAAACTTACAAAGTCGGCTCACGTGTACGTAATCGGCGATCACGGGAAACACCCTAAAGAGAGAATACCTTAGGGATTTTTAGATCACTTTACCGCTTCTCGCTTGATTTGCTTGCTTTATCTTTAAGGGTTGCTTGGGTATTATATTTGTGGGGATCCTACACCGGATCCGGTTTCCTTTAGGTAAGTAGCAATAAATCGTCATGACTGCTAGACGATATCAAAACGGTCAACATGATGGCTACGTTAGTGACACTTTGATGTCCCGATACTCTTCATTTCCAAGTCGAGGATAGTATTTTGGCTTCAGTGGTGTCATCAAGCACTAACTAAACTTTTAGAACCTTAATGACCCATCTTGGCCATTGTAGTGAGATAGCCCTTTGGTGCAGACTAAGGTTGGTTGATACCGATGCTACGCTCATTGAGATCGAATTTTGTGATATTTTCTACCGACTACTGGTAGTCGATTGAAATAAATGCCTACGAGAAAGATCGATGATGTGAGATTCCTAGAACCCGTTACTATTATAGGACGTGATGAACCAACTCAAACTTTTTGTGGGTAATCACCTATACCTCTTGCAAGCCTTACACCTAGGCTCATTGTGTGAATTGTTTGTGTGTGCTAAACATGACATCATGACATCATTCGCATTGCACATCATTTCTAACTATTTCAAGGACCTAGGGATTTATCTTTGCTCTGTTTTGTAGGAATTATGGCTTCTAGAAAGACTATTCGAATCAACTTCATGGGTATACCTTCTCATCTCAAAGAATTGGTTTTAGAGATTCCCGATCATGCTCAGTTCATCAAAAGACATGGTTATCTACTTGATTTGGTTATCTCCGGTTTTGAAGAAGATATGATGCATGTCCTATTCCGCTTTTGATCCAAGCACCATTGTTTTACATTCCAGATTATCAGTTGGTTCCTACCTTGGAGGAGTTCTCTAAGCTACTTGGGGTACCTATTCTTGACCAAATGCTATTCACCGGTTTAGAAAAGGTTCCTAAGTACGAAGACATTGCATCGGCCTTGCACCTAAAGCGCCGATATTGAAGCCAATTGGGAAACCGTAGGAGTTAAGGGTTTACTTGCCTGGTTCCTAATTAAGAAAGCCCGAGAATTCCTCAAAGTTATGAGTTTTCATGCATTCAAGACCTTGTGGCCTTGCTAATCTATGGTTTGGTTCTATTCCCTAACTCGGATCAATTCATAGATGTCAACGCCATTAAGTTGTTTCACCCACAACTCGCTCCTACTTTACTTGAGACATCCCGCATCTCTCCACACTGTACTACTAAGAGACAAGGAACTCTCATGTGTTGCATACCGTTACTTTCAAGGTGGTTTATTTCGACCTTCCTCCATCGCTTTGAAGAACGAACAAAGAATGAAGTGGTCTCAAAGGTTGATGTCACCTCTCATTCGATATCCGCTGGAGTCTTTTCTCTCAAAAGGACTTTAGCTTCATTGCCGGAGAATTCCTAATGTACCATTACTTGGTATAAGGGAGGTATTACTTACAACCCTTCTAGCTCTACGCCGCTTGGTTTTGCTCAAGAGATGGCCCACATGATATGCTTCTCCAAGATATTGTGTTCGACTACAATCACGATCTCCAAAATTACCTACGAAGGTTCATACACGCTTGGGGCATGGTAAAGAAGACTGATACCAAGACTTTGGGGCACCAAAACTCCATTCCTTGGGAACCTTACCTCAAATGGGTGCGAGCTCGAGCTCAAAACCTCATGATGCCATTCACTGCTCTACCAGAATTATGGAACTCTATATAGGTGATGCACCCTATACCGTTCTCCATCCTGACATGCCTACTAATTTCGAAGACTTGAAGAGATCCTGGATTCAGCTCAAAGAAGAAAGGGATACCTTTGAAACTCAGTGTTATGCAAGCGAGAAGAAAGTGCTAGAGTTGACAAAGCTACTTCACGAGGAGCGAAGCATCAACGCCTACCCGGATCAAGAGGAAACGCCATGGGAGACTTAAAGCTTTAGGATTTATATGTTTTCTTTATTGTTTTGAACTATCTCCGTACTTAAAAGAAAAGAATAAAAAGAGAACTAATAAATGCTTGTTCATTGCTTATTTAACAAATTTAAACTCTAAGGTCCTTGAAAACATTGCATTGCATTCGTGATAAACATCGTGACAAGATAGCATAACATTGCATCACTGTACATTGAAGATTGGTTTTCATTCTCTCGCTATTTATTTTAGCGTAAATGGCTCTTGAATGCCTATCAAAGATCTCCAAGCTCGTAATGCCTGGCCAGCAGATGTTCACCGCCTTGGTCCAAGGCCAAGAAGATCCAAGAAGCTCATCAATGAAAGAACAAGGTCAGTTGGTCTTCTCAACATGGGCGACGCTACAAAGGTGGTCCTAAAAGGTCACTTGACAGAGCTCTCAAGGAAGTGTCAAGAATGAAGGGAGTGTCAAGGGTAATGAAGATGACCAAAGGCGAGCCCGAGAAAGAAAGAGAGGATCGCCTCGACTATAGCCAAGACTGATGAAGATGACAAGTACAAGCAACTTGAAGACCGTCTCAATGCCAGGAAAACTCAAGATGTCCGGCTGAATTTTGATGATCTCGAGTCTCGCTCCTGTGTTGTGATTCCACCCAAGTTCAAAGTTCCGCTGCCAAGTATGATGGCATGTCTTGTCCAAAGTCGCATTTGAAGTCCTATGTTCGTAAGATCAACCCCACACCGATGACGTAAAGTCGTGGATGCACTATTTTCAAGAGAGCTTGTCCGTAACTCACTGGTGGTATTATCACCAGAGAATGACCAGATCCGATTGGAGTGATTTGGCGATGCTTTCATGCATGTGATGAGTATAATGTCGAATCGACACCCACCGCATGCAACTACAAAGCATGTCTATGGGTCGTGATGAGAAGTTCAAAGAGTATGCTCAGAATGGAGAGATCCGGCAGTGAGTTCAACCACCCTTGTCCAATAGGGAGTTGGTTGATATGTTTATGGGAACACCGAGAGGCCCATTCTTCAATCATCTCGATTGAAACTCTTCACCGGATTCACCGAAATGATATTGACAAAGTAGCGATTGAAGTCGGTATCAAAAGTGGAAGATTCATGTGAGTCATCTTAAATGCCGCAAAAGATCTTTGGTGGTAAGAAGGAAGCTAATGTCGTATGGTCGTAAAAGCCGAGCCAAGACCGACTGCGGCAACTGGGGGCCAGGATCTCCAATCCTACATCAAGACAACCTCGAGACAACGCTGTAGCCGTAACGCGCCACAAAGACAGCATAAAGATCAACATGCCATTGTCGCAAGCCTTGCAACACATGTTGAAAGTAGAGCTGATAACCTTGAGGGATCCTCCTCAAAATGTCAATACCTCCTCTCCGAGATACAATCCTAATGCTAAGTGTGCTTACCATTCCAATAGCCCCTATACATCATGATGATTGTCAGCTCAAGAACAAGATTCAAGATATGATCAAGCTAAGCAGATTGAGTTTGATCCTCCCGTTGAGACTCCGAATGTGATCAACGCGCCTATGTCTAACCATGACAAAAGTTCCAATGCTGTTGGTGACGATACTTATGTTTCCAACATAGATGACCTGACCATTCCTCTGATGACTATTAAGAAGAATTTGCTACAAGCCGGTGTCAAC
>CM038793.1:230554454-230657520 GCA_021764765.1 Vicia sativa
GATGTTAGCTATCAAGGTGGATAATCTACACTACAAGAATCCTGCGTCAAATTTCAAGAAATTCTTCCCGAATTTTACTAGCCATGTTTTACCTGAGTCCTTTTGAGTTTGTCTTATTGGAGGATAACCCTCCTTGAGTGGTAGTTTTTAAACTACGATGTACGTATCTAATCACATATATAGGTAAAACCGAGGAAAATATAACCAGATACTGTAGGAGCTTGATCAACCTTTCTTTGATGCTTTCTTCCAATGTTTCCCAACTTGATCTCTTTCGGATATTTTCGGTCCCAAGATTGATGGTCTCAAGTTATTATTGGTATGGTTGTATATTATCTACTTTTAATAATTTTGCCAATTCTTGGAGGTTCATGATCTTCTTCCTCTACCTCTCCGACTTGGTTAATGGGAGCATCAAAATCATATTGGATAGTAATAGTATCATTATCGGTGAGTTTAGGCGTAGATTTACATATTTTATCATGTTTTGGTGCTTTTTAGAATGAATTGGAAAATGTATATGAGCGAAATTATTGCCATTTTTAAAAGATAAAAGATAAATGCAATAGAAAGACATGGATCTTAGTTGAATGCAAACACAAGTTTTATTAATTGAAAATCTTGTCTCAAAGTAAATAAATAGGGGCCCTTACAAGCTAACTACTATGTCTAAGGAATGACATAGGTTTTTTAAAAAACATAAAAATTAATTTGGAAAGAAAAATATCTACGGAATCTCCATGGTTGTCCAATTATTGAGTTCTTTGCCTAGGGCACACTCACGAATGAAGTTGGATGATCCTTTGATGTTTCCCTTACGGGATTTCATTGCCACTTGTCCACCATGATCTATTCCTTTGCTGACAAAGGTTTCCTGGATGGGAGGAAACTACTCTTTGCCTTCGGAGAGCCATTGATGGTTCGACCCCAGCCAAAACAATCTTTCTTCTCAAGTATCTCCACAGGTTACCTAACCTTAAGTACGATCTCCCATCACTCTTTGTAAATCTCTCCATGATGTCACAGTGGTGCCCGATTTCTTGATTTTCTCCTTTGGTAGAGTTAACTTTGAAGAAATCTCTAGGGTCTTCAATGGGTACGCTATGCGACTTTCTATTGATCCTGATCATTTCCTTCAACAAGAAATTTCAACTACGATCGGGGTTGAGGTTACAGCCCCTACAACATGGATCCAAGGTCTTACGAGTAAGCATGTATATCGGCTCTATATCCGTGGCGGAAAGTGATGTAAGACATTTACGGGCCAATCTTGGCGAAGCGTCCACTTCTCAAACCGCGGTACTTTGAGAACTTTCAAAGATTTATCGATCGTGAACTTGGTCTTACAATTACACCATCTAGAGTTAACTTCATCAAATTGGATTTTGGCAATACATTGAGGCGATTTAGTATTGGTAGGTACCCTTGCCAAAGCGGTTGTTCTATCCCGAATATAAATGTGCAGCGCCTTGTTGTGAGCTCACCTTATAGGTAGTTCAACATCATTGAAACCCAATGTGACACTTTTGTTAGGTTAGGCACAACATTTTCAAATTGATTCTTTGAAATCTGCTTCACATAGAACTCAAAATCTTCATCAAAGAATCTCGATGCGCTTCTAAGTTGATAAGCGAGAGATTGAAATCTTGGTCGGGGTTTGGTGAAGATGATCTATTACCTATACTCACTTTTATTGATTATCTTCAAAACTCTTTGCCTCTTTGTCGGTAAAATTCTTTTGTGGAGCTCTGTTCTTAACTTGCTTCCACCATTGCTTTTCATTGTCCTTGGTCACCATTATCCTTCTTTAGTGGTTTTGGTGCAAACACCACGGCCCTTCTGAGTCATGCCTCCTTCACCCTTACTATTTTGGTAACTACAAGCTCTTGATTTGTAAGGGCCCATCTTGTTTCACACCATTAACATAGGCGGTGGGGTCATAGTTCCATGGTCTTTGCTTTTCACTTTCATATGGCATAGGAGATGGCCCCTTATTACCATTGTTGTTTTGGAGGTCTTGGTATCCTTAAAGTTTGGTGCGGTATTATTATTGGAGCCTTGGAGTTTGATTCTCCCCAAGGAATTACAAAAGCCTTCTTAGTCACATTTTCCCTTGGTAAGCAATTACCAGCGGCTTACTTTCTTCAATGCGACCACATATTCTACTTCAAAGTATTGCCTAAATTGGACTATACATTTATCTACCAATTTCCACAGTATTCTCAAAAGCTTTGTTATGTTCCTACAAGAAACCATGTTCAAACATATATTCCTTCAAAGGTCAATGGGCTTTCACTTTCTTAACCCTTTCGTGGTTAGATGCCACCTCAATTGAATTTATTATAGGACCTCATGTGCGAGGAATGGGGTTTGTCTTGACATTTGGTTTATCAAAAGTGATGTCTTGCGACTCAACAAATCTTGGACCTTATGTCTAAACTCCCACATTTTTCTATTGTGTCGGGTGAATTAGCATGATACTGCATTTGCATTCATTACTTTTATTGGGTGTTTGTACATGATTTGTGCCCCTAAGATCCTCTATCATCTCGTTCCATTGCATTGCACAAATATCCAAGCTAGGTCTCCCTCTCTCTCTCCTATCTATAAGTTTGTTGTTATAGGGATCATGACATCTTGTTTGTGTATATTTACATAATGATTGATGTTCTCTAACCATAAAGTATATATATCATGTGCTTTTCAAATATTGTGTTGTAGGTGGATGATGCCAAATTCTTTCTTCAAAGTCCATAGGTCCATGTGTTTATTTACATGCCTTCTATCCCAAACACTCAAGGATTTGTCAAAGTGTTATCATGTGATGTGCCTCGAGCTATCATAATTGAATGAGTACCAATGGAGCTCATCATGTTCTTTCTTGCAAGAGGAATTCAAAATGCCAAGTTGATTCAAGTGGTTGACCTAATTTAACCAAGGTCCTTGAGTTGTGGATCACAAACACATAGTTTCATCAATTCTCAATACTTTGAAATGGCTCTCCTTTGCATGATTTCATATTATCATTTACAACAATCTCTCATCATTTGGATGTTCCTAAATGTAAGAGAGATCATCAATGAAAAGTTCTCCATGTCATGGCCATACTCTTGGAATTAGGTTTTGGGATTCGAGGACTATATCTTGTTTGTTGCTTGAGATTTATGATTGATTACAAAGCCAATATCCTCTTAAAAGGATATTTAAAAGTCTCCATATTGTTTCAATAATGTTGATTAAATAGAAGATGCTTTGAGGGTCAAAGATTGCATGTTCTCTAGAATGGTATTTCATATCTCTTGTGTAATTTCAAAAGATCATATCTTGGTCATCCTTTTCCTCCTTGAGCTTATTATTTTTCACAATGAACCTAAGGATGTCTACTACAACTTAGTTCAAGTGAAGAAAATTGAAAATGCTTGGAAGATTGTTTGGGAAGTCAAAGATTACAAGTTCTTGTTGAATTTCTCCATTTTTGATCATCAACTGAGGATCATAACTTGATCATGGTTTATCACCTTGAGGTCATTATTTTTCAAAATAATCTAGAGGATGTGAAACTCATATCCATTTTGTTCCAAGGTTTGAGTATATTTGTAAAGTGCTAGAAAAGTTCAAAGATTATAGGTCATTTTATGATTTTCATCAACTTCATAATGCCATAACTTTCTCAATCTTTAGAGTTTTGAGTGGTTCTTTTCCATAATGCCATTAAAGATGTCTACTTTATACCATATTTGTTGGTAAAGAGAATATTTTGAATGGAAAACCATTTTGAAGAAAATACATTATAGGTCACTTTAAAAGGCATGGCATGTTTGACGAGGGCACGGCCTAATTTTCCTTTATTTTTCCTCAAATCCTAATGGTCGTATCTCTTAGCTCAAGCATCCAATGAAGCTGATTCTTTTTGCATTGTGTTCTATTATTTTAGGACTTCATTTGGCCCAAGAAATAATTGAAAAGTCATGAGAAATTGGAGTTGGCCTTGGTGTAAACATTGTGCCAAAATTTGTTTTATAATAACAAGCCTTGTTTCCATGTCTAATCGTGTTTAGAAATTTCGAGTAATTAGCACCTTGAAACACATATTTTGGCTGAGTTTTCATGCACACAAAGTCACACTTCACTCATGCACACACCTTGCCGATTTCACTCCAAACCTCACAAATTCTCTCAATTCTCATCACCATTCGCTTCCTTATAATAGGGGGACCTATCCCCCTTTTTTTCTTAAGTTTGATAGCCAGAAATACCATGCCAAGCTTCCTCCACACTCCATATTTCTGAGTTTTCAAATTCATAGTTAGAGTGCTTCCAGTTTCAAATTGAGAATTCCTTAAGCTTCCTTGAAATTTTCTGAAGCTAACCACACTCTTAGCAAGAAGAGTCGTGCCTTGAATCGTGCTATCAAGTCCAATTTGAGAGATCTGACGTACTTCGTTAGAATTATTAACCAAATTAACCCAAATGACTGCTAACTTATTTTCCTCGTCTCTCGATCCTCGTGGTCTCCCTATTACAATTTCGTTGAGAATTGAATACATTTGAGAAAACAAATGTTCGCTATTATTCTGTTTTCTCCAAATTTCTCTTTGCAATTTAAATAAATTTTCGCAAAGGTACCATTGAAACCATCTTGAAGAGACAAAGAGAATGGCAGTGCAGGCTCTTGATTTAACCATTTGCAAAACACTGCGAATTGAGCTTTGGTGGAGGTTGAAGATGACCGTGTCATCTTGACCAATGATGTCGTGCCATCTATTTTTCAAGCAGTTTTTAAAATACTTTGATTCGGTGTTTTATTCTATAGAGTCCATGATATGCCGCGCCATGTCCATTGGATGTGATTACAAAGCGTTTTGACATTATCGATGGTCCACATTATTTTGCTTTATTTTAATTTTTTAAATTTTTCCGTGTGATTTCTAAGGGTCCATAACATGCTGGCGGATCCATCAAATTTGCTTACTAGCGCATTTTCACATTAATAAGATGATCTAGATTTTTTTGGCTTTTATTTGATTTTATGATTTTTGTATTTAATTGTTTTAATCTTCAAAAAATCGTAGAAAATTCATCTCTCGCCCAAAAATTATGAAAAAATTCACAAAAATATTCTCTTTTTGATTTTTATTTTTTCATAATTTTATTTTCATATTTGATATTTTTCATGATTTTTCTCTTTCATTTGAGTTATTAAAATGTTTTAAAATACTTTTGACATTTTAAAATTCTTAAAAATCGATGAATGATCAATCATCATTTGACAAATATTGGTGACCTCATTTTATTTTTATTTATAATTTTACTATTTTTGCCAAATTTTAGTTTATTTTACTATTTTCTTTTATTTTTTAAATAGTTTCTGATATTAAAAAAATTATAAATTTTTTTTGTCAATACCTTTTTACCTTTGTTTGACCTTGGACAATTTTCTTGGAATTTTATTTTGATGTATGGATACAATTATGTATTTCATCAATGCAATCGATTAAAACATCCATTTTCAAGCCTATTGATTATTATTTTATTATTTCTTTTTACATTACATATTTGTTTCGATTTTGGATTTATTTGGGTCATAAATTTCCTCAACATCAATGGAACTTGGGTGTTGATAGGTCTCAGACCAAATCCACCAAGATAGTTGGTTGATTTTGGCGAAGTTAGGCAGAATGAATTCATCGATGCATTGGTAATTTTGTGGCTTGTTCCCTCCCTCTTCATCTTATCCCATTCTTTTTACATGTGTTGCCAAGTATTAGAGGATGATTTTATCACTCCTCTCGTTGGTATTTTCAACACATAGGTCATGCTTCTAGGCCTTGTTGTAGGGTGACCTCTATATAGGTTACTTGGATTGCTTAACCTAGCTCTACATTTTGTCCCGAATCGGAAAATGATCAATTGGTGGCATAAAATTCATGTTTTACAAAGCCCCAAAGATGTTTGAGTTTTGACTTTGGTTCAACACTTGTGAAACTTGTCGTGTAGTCGCTATGATTCTATCAAGCTTGATAAGTTTTCACTAACTCATCGATTTAAATTAAGACTATTTTTGATCAAGTGTTGAAATCTTTGAGTGTTCCAAAATGAATGATATATGTGAAAAAAGCATTTGAAACTTTTAGTGTAGTCGCTATGATTCTATCAAACTTACAGCAAGTCTTCATCATGAACTTCAAGATGATCATTTAGCTAACCTTACTAATTACTAACAATTAACTTTATATTTATAATTTTACTTTTAGCCTTTATTTTAAACCTTTATTTTTTATGCCCTTTACTTTATGCATTTATTTTAGCATTTACATTTTTGTCATTTGAATTTGCTACTTGAGCTTTATTTTTCCTTTTAAAAATACCTAATAATCCAACTTAATACTAAAAATTTCTAATTATTTTTAATGGACTTGGTTACTAGTCATATGCTTGGAGTTTGGAGTTTGGACTTAGGACTAGAACTTTGACCTCAACTCGGAGATACGTGATTACGGTGTTATTCTATTTGTGCTTGGGTTATTTTTTTATGTATCACGGTTATTTTGTTTGTACTCGTCACGAGTGGATTTCCTCTAAATCGGTTCTTACTCTACCCATTTTTTAGAAGGCGTGATTTTATCTAAGACATAGATTCATCGAGACTTGGTATTTTGGTCCGGATTCTTGTTTATTGGCTTGTGAAATAAAAAGGGAATGTGTTATTGGCTTCTTGTTGTCAAGTATGAGTTCCTCACCTTTTACTTTTTGTACATAGGGTACCCTTCATCTCCTCCATATTCTTAAATTTTCAAAATCTTCTCCCTTTTTCAAAAAGCTTATTGTTTTCTAAAATCGACGCTTTCATAATAAACTTGGACTTAGGTCCATACTTTTTCAAACTTCTCTTTCTTAATAAACCATTAACCAATTTAACATTACTTTGAATTTTTTTTAAGACTAAAACTCAATTAAACTCATTCAAGCGTTTTGAGTACTTTGTGGCTTTCCTCCTTAAAACCATTTTTCCTCAAAGATTAGACTCTTGTCAATTCTTGAGTGATGCGGGCTACTATACTTCTCGATATGTAGTGACGTGAGACATTTTCCACTTGGTGTTGAGGATGCTTGTTGATGAAAATCAGAGCTTAAATTCTCCGCTTTGAGTTGACGAAATACTCCTTTCTCAAAATTGTGGGTAGTAAGTATGTATACCACTCAGATATGACGATGATGTCTATTCTTTGTTAAAATTGACCAACACACGTATTTCGGTCTTTTTTTACCCGAATTACATGGGTTTTGATTTCAACATTGCACATTGTTGGTATGTGGGCCTAGAACTCATTGGAAGTTATACCAAATCAAAAATTGTAAAAAATACTTCTTTTTTCACATCCACCATTGATTAGTGCATTTTAATGCACATTCTTTCATATTTGAATTTAATCATTTCTATGCTTTTCTTTATTTATTTTTATATTTTATAATGTTTTCAATTTAGTTTATTTTGTTTAATTTAATTTTCGTGCTTTATTTTCAGCATTTGCGACTTTCACGGAAACATTTATAACTTGAGCTAGGGAATCGGGTTAAGCCGTTTGAACATGCGTTGGAAAGCTAAGAGAAAGATCTACAACTCTAGATGTGGCGGAAGCTGATTCGATCTGTAGCAAGGTTGAAAAGTCGTTGAAGTTGTAGCATTTTTATATTTAAGTTTTGGGTCATTTATTTGGGCACGGGTTGTGTTTTAGACCCAAATGGGTTATGACCGAATCCTTGTCCTTGCTATACCTAGCAGCCGCTTCTGATAATTTGAGATTACCTTTGATTATTCAGGAAAAAAATACTTTTTCTTTTGGCGTTTATGATGAGGAACTAAACATCTAGAGTAGTCAAGGAGGATAAGTAATCACATAAGCATCCTTTCTCAAAAGAGATCTTCTATTCTCTTCTTCAAAGTGAGGCTCTCATGGAGTAGTTTTGGGTAATGTCCATTGAACTTGAGAATTTTATCACTTTGCCTTAGCCTTTTATTCCGGGATCAAAGAAGAATCTTCAATAAGTAAAAGTGTTGAATGTGCATGTGATCTTCTTTTCAACAACAGGAGATCGAGAAGATTGAAGGGCTTCCTCACTACTTTTGTTTCATCTTCCCCTTCAATTGAGAACATGTGCAAAATCATGGATGGGCTAAAATTGAGGTTGCACATTGTTGGTATGTGGGCCTAGAACTCATTGGAAGTTATACCAAATCAAAAATTGTAAAAAATACTTCTTTTTTCACCTCCACCATCTATTTTGTATATACTTTTCTCTAGCACACATACAAATTTTCAAAGAGGTTCTCGTGGAGTACTGTAGATGCTTAGGGTGCCTAATACATTCTCTTTTCATAACTAACCCTCGTCAGTTGATCTCATTTCTTTTAGGATTTTATTTTCTCTTTTCCTAGTCCTTTGGATAAAATAAAAATCGATGGCAACTTCATTGTTATTTTTAAGAGTTGTGTCAATCAATGGCTTAGTCTCGGAGTTTTTTCCTGCTATAGTGTCCCAATGGGAGGAGCTAGTGTCTTAAGCTCTACCAAAGATGCTTTGAGCAAGTTTTATAATAACTAAGCTGTGTGGCATCGTGAGAGGATCAAATTTCCTCGAATGTTCATCAAATCTATTCTCACGGTGGTTGTTGTGGTCGTGGAACCACCAATGGTTGTTGTGTTTTTGATGAGATAGAATAACATTAATTTCTCCTTCTTTCTTTTTGAGAAATTAGGGCATGCTTCTTTAATGTAGGGAGCCTTGGATGATCCCCTATATCTTACCACTCTTTATACTACAATTTACTCTCAATTATCACTAAGTTAGAGAAACATAAGGATACACTTCCTACCATCTTCTCATAATATAGTCCTTGCGGTATTCATAAACATGTCTACCAGCTCTTTTTAAGAAGATGTGGTTGTACTTGGGTTGCCATTTCCCTCTAACGTTGTGCGTATTGTTTGAAATATTCATCCTTTTTTGGGACAAATTTTGAAGTTGCAAGTGACCAGAGCCATATCTTCGTTGTAGTTGTATTGCTTTAACAAAGCATTAGCAAGATCTTCCATGATTGGATGTGTACTCACTCAACCGCATATTTCAATCTAAGAATACCCCTCAAACTATCTTGGAAATAATGAATCATCAATTTACGATTGTGATCATAAGCATGCATTTTACTGCGTACATGCGTAAGTGATTTACTAGACACACGAGTCCTTTATACTTCCCAAGTCAAGCATCTTAAATTTAGGAAGGATGACCATATGGAACTAGACTCGTTTCTAAGGCATCCACATTAAAATAATCATAACCTTTTATAGGTTTTAGTATCTCTTGAGCCTTGATCGATTGGCGGCTCTGACATTCTCCATGTTTTTGGTTGGTGTGTTTGAGTAACACCCTCAAATCATGATCTCCATCTTTGAGACCTATGTAGTTATCCTCATTTTGACGAATTTGTAGAGTCAGGATGCCCTACCTTTGAAGGAGCGGAGTAAACCCTTCATTATCGGCATGATTATCCTCTTGTTGGTAAAAGTTTTCTTTAAAAAGACGGACTCGGATCTCGTCTTGGTTGGTGATCTCGATGTAGCATTGGTTTGGGCTACTTCGTGAAAGGTCCCATAAGGATTTGATCTTGACTGCCAAGATATTCTTCAAAGCTAGAAGAACTTGGTGATGTCTCCTTTCATAGAGTTAATGCTACCTTTCAATTGCTCTAAATCTTCTGGAAGGCGACTTGGTTTTCTCAAGTTGTTCCATTACTTTCTTTTGACGAGATCTCGTTTGATATGGAGGTCGGTGGCATGGTGTTTTTCTATCAATGATTTATCTAGAGATCATTTTTTGAAAATAACGAGTTTTAATTGTATGAAATTTTCTAAATGCAATGTTCATGAATGAATATGTATGCATATGTCAAGATTTTTTTGAACTTATTGTCTTATTCACGTTGGATCTCTTTTTACATTAATTTTTTTTCATGTATGTATATACATATATTTTTTATACATACGCATCATTATTTATTTCAAGGTTTTGTTTTACATTGGTGAGCATCCAAAATATACACCAAAGGAAAATATTGAGATTGAAAGTGTTTTTTATTAATAACTCATCCTCAAAGAGGGAACCATAATACAAAATTGTAACAACAATGCCAAAAGGGAAATAATAAATTTTTTTTAAAATACTAAAGAAATATCTAAAAATAAAATAAGACTCCTTAGTTAACTTACGCATCTCTTCCTTGAACTCATCAACCATCCTCCTCTGAGCTTTAGGAAGTCATCAACATCTTTTGGTATAGGAACCATCACAACTTTTGCGTCTCTTAGGCTTCGAGAATTCCACCAATGATAGAATTTGCAAACTTCTGAGTCTTGCATACCCATATACTTCAGTACTCCTTGTAAAGAGTCGGGATGATCCTTGTTGATCTCTTTTGCATGAGCAATCTTTTCATATTTCTCTTTACACACCCTTAGCTCTCTTACTTATTTGTATAACTCCCTTCATGAGGAAGACTCTTTGAAGGCCCTACAATTCTTGGTATACTTGAACATATTTTGTTGTTCTTTGGTGAGAAGACTTTCAGTCCTTATCCTTCTAAGACATTCTCAATATCGAGACTCTTGGCTATCACGAAGTCTTGTAGTGAGACCTTGGATTTGTGTTTCTTGATCTAGAGAATTTTTGCTAAACCTTAGATTTAGGCTCTCATATTCTCCTCCATATCCTCCTTGTCTTTTATTGCCTTGTCATACCACCTTTCCAATCTAGTAATATCAAATACAACTTTATCAAGCGTTGGTTGAGGAGTCTAAGTTGAAAGTAGCACCGATGCTTCTCGATCGAACTTACGTTTAAGACTCTCCTTCTCAAGTTCCTAGAGTCCTTGGATTTGTTGATATTTTAATGCTAGCTCTTGTTGCCACTGACATTTTTCAGGTATGAGATCATTAAGGCTTATCTCTAATTCCTCCTTTTCTTTCTAAGCTTGATTAAGGGCTTTTTGGATCTTCCATCTCTTATTGATATACTAGAAGAGGATGTGGTACATTTGGTACATAAGTAGGATCAATATCAAAAGGTAACTTGATTATTTTGAACCCTTATAGAACGTACTGAGTATAAGGTTCTCTTGCTATATCGTTTTTCCTTTCAGCTATTCTTTTGATGACTCTTCTCCAAGGTCGGATAATCCTATTGAGTAGATCAGGATCATCTTTCCCCATGTTATGAAAAATAGACTATTGAAGCTGATTATCATAAGGTTTTTCCTCCAAGGGGTACCCAAGTTGGCGTAAAGCCAAAGCATTATTATAATTAATGCAACCGTGTGACCAAATTAGCGGAACATTGTAACTGTACACAATATATTTAATTTTTAGCCTTCTTGCACACCATAAGGTAGAATCAGCAGTAAGAAACATTAATTTTTGAGGTCATTCATATCGTGTCAGAGTTTGGATCATGTAGTATTCCTTTTAAATATGAGACATAAACAAAGAATATAATAGTAGGGTGCATCAGTTTAGCGCACCCCTCCCTTTTCAATAGATTGTGAAGAGAATAATAAACATTAGCAAGTAAAATGGAGTTGGGTCCGCATTGAGTAATCTCATGGCCCAAAATACATGATGGTGGAGGATCAAGATACTCCAAGGTACGTGGAAACAAAATTACACCAAAGACATGTAAACCCAAAAAATCAACACAAGATTCTCGTTCCTTCCTATTGGAGAAAGAAAGGGCTTGAGCCTCTAAGTAGTGTCTCTTAATTCCTTGCACATCACCTTTTTTTGTAATTAAATGAAAACTCAGGGTAGGGATCCCTAAACCCCTTGCTAAGTCTTTAACATCAACAATTTGTCCAATTCCCATAAACTTTTTCTTTGAGAAATTCAAAGTCCTTTCAAATTCTTCCATAGCTGGCGCCAACTGAAAATTTTGAAAAGTAAAACATCTTAGAGGCGGATCGTAGAACTGGACCAAGGCAGAGATCGCATCCAATTGCACATTCACTTTAGTCAAACCAAGGGTTTTCCATAACGATGGACAAATAACTTCCTAGCTCTATCCACAATTTCTACTTGATGATTATTATTTTCTTCATATACGGCTTGATGGCGCTAACATATACAAATTATTTCCTTTGGCATCCATTTTAGAATACTCACCAAAAACCTTTGATTATATTTTTTAATCTTGTGAATAAGACAAAAAAAGGAAATTAATGAATAATTGAGATGCAAAATGTATGAGTGCATGAAAATGTTACATGGTAGTGGTGATTTCATGAAGAAAATATCCTTAATCAGTAGGCTCCTAGTTTCGGCCTATGGATATTCTACCCCCCCAAAAGGTGGTTTCCTTAAGGGTATCATGTGTAACACCAAAGGATGAAGGCACAAGGTCCTCCCTTAGGTGGATCCTCTTTGTAGACCGAAACTTTCGTCTCTTTGGTCATACAAGGTTTTACCATGAGATTTTGTTTTTGGGTTATACAAAGAGCCATAGGCTTCATTCCAAAGTCGTATGCCCCAAGAGGATACCTCTTGAGACATATTCCTTTTGTTTGGAATTCCACTGACTCTAGGCGAAGTTGTCACAAAAACTCACAGGGATGATATATCCCCTTGGCCAATAGAAGAACCTTCTTTCGAAGGGTTTGAAATTATTTTGCAAGGATAAAAATCCCATCACAATATGATAAAAAATATAACAATACAAAAATAAACAAAATAAATAAACAAAAAATAATATGGAAAGCAAAATAATAATAAAACCCTAGCAAATAATAATAAAACCCTAGCAAAAACCCTAAACCTAAAAGAGAGGAGAAACTAAACCCTAGGGTTGAAGTCCCCAACAGTCATGCCTGTGGCCGGCTAAAAATATTGAGAGTCGCCACAATTAATTTTATCCTAAGATGGGAATATAGCGGAATAACCTAAATTGATTCATAGATTCTAAATTCTTGACTCACTTTAGGCGAAGGAGGGTGTTCGACACTCTTCATCTACCTTGTTCACAAGGATACTATGGTTTAATCTTTTAATTAGGGGACTCACCACATTTTAGTGAATGCCTACTTATCCTCTTTTGAGGAATCGAGTCCCATTTCGTAGTTCGAAGGTGTTTAGTTAGTTTTTTATGGATTGTAGAAATGTTTGAATTAGCCTTGAATCTAGTCGAGGTTTATGAATAGCGAAATAGAGGCGTAGTTTGCAATTAATAATAAATATTCATACAACCCTTTTTGAAAATAATATCGTAATTTGAATTAAGTTATTATAAAAAGTAGTTAGTGTTTGATTGGTTAGCTATTTTAAACATCTTTATTCGCGTTAAAAGTAGCGGTAGGGAATCGAATATGAATTGGATTCTACGGCTCGAAACAATTTACTATTTTGATTTGTTTATAAAGATGCGAGCATCAAGCTTTATTTTTCCAACATAAGAAAAATGATTATGAAAAGGAAAGCTTCAATACCCTCAATTGATTTGATATGCATTCGACTAAGCGAACTAGACATAACACATTGGGAGATTAGGGCAGGGGGTTTGTTATATAAAGGGAATAGATGTGGCAACCTAAATATATATAGTTATCTATAGATTTATATATGAATATGTTTGATATGTTTGTGTGTTTTAAATTGCTATTTCTATTGATGGGAAAGTTTCTCCTTTGGATTTTAAGAAGGGTAGATTATGTGGGATCCTAGGTTTTTGTTATTATTGTGCTATAAAGAACATTGGAATATATGCATACATATCCCTTAATGGGAATCAGAGCATTTGTAGCTCGGATCTAAAGGGAGCTATGGTTTGTTTGGTTTGAGGGAGAAAGAAGTTTTGCTCGTGAAGGATGAGACCTTGTGCCTACGTATTCTCAAAGGGAGGTTGAGAAAGTCAGAGCAATCGTAGTTCCCACTTATGCTAGTGGAAGCAACGGGATGTTATTAAGAGATAGAGGCAGATGTCATATTAATGAAAAATGTATCTAATCTATTTCATCACATACATTTTGAAGGGTTTGATTGATTGAATCTTCCATCGTAAGTTATAGGTGTTTTGCTTGAGTGTACAAGCGTTACCACTTACGAGTTAAGAAAGATGTTTGAAAAATGATTAAATCTTTTAATTGTAAGCATTGGGTGTTTTGCTTGAGTGTACAACCGTTACCACTTACAGATTAAAAGATATTTTTGTTTGAAAAAGAGTTTGAAAAATATTTGATTGTGTGTGATGTGATAGATGAGATACTTCGTCCATAGAGATGATAAATGTCTAAATCTCTTAGGAGAAATTGATTGGATTAGGGGATGCTTTTAAGAAGCTGTGGGTCCTTGTATTGTAAGCCCAGAGAAGGCATTAGAGGTCATCGAGGGTCCTTGTATTGTTAGCCCAAGAGAAGAATCGAGGTCATCGAGGGTCCTTGTATGAAGCTCAAGAGGAAGCTATAGGGTATGGTGGCTTTGGCTTTAAGAGTGGTTTCACCGGGAAACCATCCTCTTAGGATTTCAAGAATGATTTCACCGGGAAATCATACTCTCAAGGTTCTATCCTAAGCGGGTGATTCTTTGTATTGGAAGCCCAATAGGAGAGATTTCGAGTCTCTTTCTTGTTTGATGCCAAGAGGGCTAAACTCAATGAGGAGTTCTTTTGAATGAAGCCCAGAGGAGGCTAACTCGTGAAGTGTTGTCTTATATGAAGCCTAAGCGGAGGCTAAACTCGATAAATGAGTTGTCTTATATGAAGCCTAAGAGGAGGCTAACTCAATAAATGAGTTGTCTTGTATAAAGCAGAGGCTAAAGGGAACCTAGTTGTTAGGCTAATTGTTATGTTATAACGGACAGTTATATAAACAAGTGTGTGATATGTATTCACGGGGAGTTTATGAAGGAAATATAAACAAGTGTGTGATATGTATTCACGAGAGTTTATGAAGGAAATATAAACAAGTGTATAAAAGCAGCGTTTAAAGCAAGTGTAACTTGATTATTACAAGTTGAATGTGTACAAGAAAATGAATATGTACGAAGGGTGTTTATGTACAAGGAAATGAATATGTACATAGGAGGGTTGGGACTTACACCGTGAGGGAGGCCCATTGGTTTTAAGAGGAGTTTCACCGGGAATAATTCTTCTCTTAATACACATGGAATTAGTGTATAAACAAGCGAATGAAAACAAACGAACAAAGTTTGTTTATACTTGAATATTTAAAAAGATAATTGAATATGTACAAGGAAATTTAATATGTACATAAAAGTATTGGGACTTACACCGTGAGGGAGGCCCATGATCAATTAAGAAATTCGAGGAAAAAACTGGTTCGATTTTATCTTCAAATCGAGTTGATCATGGAAAAAGGTGTGTAAGTTTGATGAAATGTTTTGAAAATGATTTTGAAAATGATTTTGAAAAGTGAAGTATATTCACAAGAAGTTTTGAAAAGATTTTGAGTTTTGAAAGTTTGAAAGAAAACACCTTTGAAAAGTATTAAGAAATACTTAAAATGTCTCATTTTTTACTTAATAAAAATATAATCAAAAGAAAATATTTTTGGATTTTTGTTGACATAATCATAAAATAGGTATATTAAATGACAAGTGTGCAAAAATTCATCTCAAAATGATAAGTTTTGAAAATGTTGAAGTTTGATGGAAATATGAAGAAAACAAGTGGTAAAAAATTGATTTTGGTCCTAAGGAGGTTTGAACTCAAGACATTTGGCTTTGAATTGAAAAGCTTTACCACTGAGCCAAGTGCTTGTCTTGTTATTTACACGCTTCCAATTAATTATATTAAAAAACAAGTCTTTGGAAATGTTTAAAAATGAAGGAAAGTGAAAAAATGACAAAATGGTCTCAGGGGGATTCGAACCCTGGACCATAGGCAAGGCAAAGGAAACATGAAAAGCGTGCTGGCAACCGCTGGGGTGGCTATACATCCGTTCATTTATTTACTTCCATGTTATTAGATTATAAAATAATTATTTGAATTTCTGGAAAACAATAAAACACGCGCATTGTTCATCCTCTTCCTCCAATCTTCACTCAATCATAAATTCTTTGTTTCTTGATGAAATTAAATGATGTAAACATCAAACTTGCTCGTTTTAAACCCAGTAATATGATGGTGGTGGTTAATTTCATTTATTTTTAGTTTAAAATCATTAATTCTGAACGTGTCCAGATGAACCCTAATTCTAAGAATCAACATGAAATCGTGTATGGATCATGATTTGTTAAATTGATTGAGGGTTAATGATCAGTGAAGGTGCAGAAACAAAATGGCCAAGCAATTTTTGAACTGGAATGCATGAATCATAGAGTTCGAAGTATGAGTGGCTTACCTCTTCAAACTGAAATCGAAATCCCTTCTAAAGTGTTTCTAGTTGTTGTTTGATGATGGCTATAGCACCACTGGACCTTATGGAAGGTGTTTGAACACTATGCTTGCTTTGAAATAGTCTGGATTACTCTGACCAAGTCCAACTGCATCTCCTTGGTATGAGTTTTGAATTTGAGGTTGGAGGTGTTACAGGTCAAGGATAATGATCTAGATCACTTATATGAGGTATGTGGATGATGTCTGAAGTGTTAAACCTTAGCTAGCTCGAGCAAATTAGCAGTTTGGATGTTAAGGCACAAATTGCAAAACTTTGGTTTTTTGATTACGTTTCTGAGTTTGATCACTTCTTATGTTGTTTTTAAGTTT
Organism: Vicia sativa; assembly: GCA_021764765.1. Lineage (NCBI taxonomy): Eukaryota > Viridiplantae > Streptophyta > Magnoliopsida > Fabales > Fabaceae > Vicia > Vicia sativa. Next base: position 230,571,218 of record CM038793.1, read on the forward strand.
TAGACAAGTTCTATTTAGTGTTTAGAACATGTTAGACACCTAATTTCTCTCAGATTTTGCAAGATTTGCAAATTGCAAAAATCCCTCACTTTGAACTATGAAACTTGAAACTTAAGCAAGAAAGAAGGAAAGCTTAATTTTGATAGCTTTGGTGTAGTTTGAAAATGAGGAAATGACCTCTATTTATAGGCCATGAATTCTGAATGATTTGGCAAAGATATCATTGAAGGAAACTTGCAACTTGGTTAAGAGGTAATAATGGAATCTTTTGCATTTAATGCAAAAGTTACTTTCTTTAACCATGGTTAAGTTTTCCTCTTTGATTCAATCCACTTCTCAATCATTCAAACTGATATTTATCAATTATAAGATGCCTCTAAGTGATGACAAGGCTTCTAGAAGGAGAAATTGCAAAAATGACTTATAATTTTGAAGCATGTACTTGAAATTCCATGGCTTTGGAGCTTTTATGTTTCAAAATCAAAAGTATAGCTAGACAAAGTGTTTTTGCAAGTTCTTGGACATTTTGGAAAGCTTGTAACAAGGGCTACAACTTTCATGTTTTGAGTTTTTTCTGAATCCAAATGGATCTATGTGAAAAATGGCCATGAAAGTAGGAAAAAACCATGTTTTTTAACACTTTGAAATTTTTTCTAAGTGTTAGATATTTTTCAAATCTTGACTTTTTGTTGACTTTTTCATATTTCTTGATTTTTTATGATCATGATGGATCATTTGAAATGTTTTTATGTTTGAAAAAGTATGGTCTTGAAAAAATTGACCAAAAGTCAAAGTTTGACTTTTCAGATGAAGAAACATGGACTTTTGTGATGTTTTGAATCAATAAATTAGGTCAAGATGTTAAGATCAATCTCCAAGCAAATAGGTCATTCATTGAGCAGAAAGTCAATGATTCCCTATCCTCGATAAAAACCCTAATTAGTCGATTCATGATAGATCATGAGAAAAAGTTGGGAATCTGAAGATCAAATGTTGATGATTGATTAAGATAGATCAATTGAGGTGAGTGGAAACTCAAACCTAATTGATCACATCTTGAAACAGATGAAATTTTGAAGAAACCGATTCGACTTCTAGAAGCCACACGATCTATTACATGCGAAATTGTTAGTGATTGATGATGCATATGTAAGGTGGTATCTTAGGTAAAAATTGGGGTATGACAGATGCCCCTATTTATGTTTATTTAACACGAGATATGAAGATGAAGATCTTAGATCTCGATAGGTGTGAAGAGACTTAAATATCGAATCATGCAATTTTGGACCTAAGATACCAAAAATAGTGATGCAAAATGATTGCAAAAGTTCACCGGGAGATATCAAAGAATGATACAATGGGGGAAAGATTGTGAGGATGTCTCAATCTGTCTAAGAAAGGAGAATCCTGTTTGTTTGGAAACAAGCAATATGTTTCACTAGGAAAATAGATTCACTATGTAAGTGAATATCTGTTTCGCTTTGGGAAATGAGGAGATTACCTTCTGTCAGCCTTGTGACAATGTTTAAGGTAAGTGAAAATGATATTACCACTTATCAGCAAAGTGATAACTATAACAAGGTAATTCTTGAGAAATTTACTAAGTATTCAGCTTTGTGAATAACAGACAATGATGGAAACAGATCTCAAATGAGTTTCTATTTTTATAGCTACAATCTTGTTGGGGATCTCTCTTTTGAGAAGATGCGGGCATTTTGATTGAAAAGACACAGGTTTTTCTTTTAGACAGAAAGACAACTGCGGAGATTTCCTGAACTTTCATGATTAGACTTGCTGAGAAGAACAATCTTTTATGATAAGTTGCAAGATGAAAATGAAATCAGCAGCTCGGATGACGAGGCTATTGCTTATTGTTTGCATGTAGATTTTTTGTGAAATCTAAACTGAATTGATTAGAGGCGAGTTCTATCCGAGATGAAAGCGGAAAGAAATGGTCAATCAAAGCGTTGTTCCGATGAGGAATGATCTCGGTGGGAATGTGATAGAAAAATGTATTTTACTTGGGGATAATCTACTGGAGAGATGACACACCCATACTTGTTTTTTTTTAGAATAAATGCAATTTAAACAAGTGATTTAGAAGCAAACATTGAGAAATGCAGGAATGCATTAATGATGCTATTATGTATGAATGATGAATGTCATGAATGTCATATGCATGCTGACGATACTTGACAAAAAAACAAAAGGGTATTTGGGAAAAGGACTACGTCACAGTTCAAACAAATACTCAGCAATATCTGCAGCCATGGTGTAGACGTTACTGATGATGGATCTGAGTTGCATGCTTTAAACTTTTCTGAAAAAGGCATTTCAACGGAAACCTTGTTGGGGATTCTTTTCGGATAAGAACATCGTCCTTTGATGATCTCTTTCGAGGAGAAGAAGACTTATTTAGCAATTGTTTTATCTTTTAGAGGTCGAAACACTCATGGAGAAAATTGTTGATGTTTTTACGTGTTCATAGTTGAAAGGAAAATTTAAGCTTTTATTTTAAAATTTTGAAGTAAAAATTCATTTAAAACATTTTTTTTTAGTTTCAAAAGTGCTTTTCACAATAAAAAGCGTTATTTTTGCAAAACAGAATAAATCAGGAATTGCAAACAAATGGGTACAAGGCTCAAATTTTATTGATAGAATGGTAATCGATAAGGCGTGATTCCATGAAGATTTTATTGCTTGAAGATTTGATTGAAGATCCGTTGATGGAAGATTCTTGATTAATGATCTGAAGCGATTACTGTCATTTTTATCCTTAATTTTTGCCTAGATTGCCTTTTCGGGTTTCAATCTATCGGATAATTTCATTTATTGTCTCTAATTTTGCACAGGACAACCTTTTGGTTTCAGTCCACGGCAGCTCATTTTGCCTAAGCCGCCCTTTTAGGTTTTCGACTTACCGAAATGTTCTTTTGTTTTTAGACAAAGTATTTCTTGTTGCATCGGCATTCACGGGGATCGGGAGTTCATCACCATCCATGGTTGTGAGAGTCATAGCATGAGAAAAGCTTCTTTGTGATGTATGGGCCGTGATTAGGAGTCCATTTGCCCTAGAATCTGGTTAAAAGACAAAATCGTTTTAAGCACGAGGTCGCCTTCTTGGAATTCACGAGTTCGAACCTTTTTGTCGAAGGCTTTCTTCATCCTTCTTTGATATAATTATCCATGACACGAGCGGTGGTGCTTTTCTTCAATTAAGTTCGGTTGGTGCGTATACGTTTGACACCATTCACCTCGGATAGCTTAATTTCCATGAGAACTCTCATTGATGGAATTTCAAATTCTCGAGAACCTTTGCCATGCCATATACTAGAGAAAAGGAGTTGCTCCCATTGGCGTGCGTTTGAAATACGATACCCATGTAAAGCAAATAGCGACATTCGTGCAGTCTTACGGGCGATCTTTTGATGTTCTTGTTGGCTTCAATGGCCTGTTCATCTTTGGCGGTAAGGAGATGAGTTATGATGCTCAATCTTGAATTCCTCACACAGTTATTTCATCATTTTGTTGTTCAAGTTCGATCCATTGTCTATAATGATCTTACTTGGAACTCCATATCGGCAAATGAGGTTATTTTGATGAACCTCACAACCGTTGTCTTGTAACATTGGCATAAGATGGTGCTTGACCCATTTGGTGATGTAATCAATAGCCACTAGAATGAAGCGATGTCCGTTGGATGCTTTTGGTTCGATCATCCCAATCATGTCAATTCCCACATGGAGAAAGGCCACGGAGAGGAGAGAGCGTTGAGTAGATTTGGTGGCACATGGATCTTATCTGCGTAGATCGGCACTTGTGACATCTCTTGGCGATGTTCTGACAATCGATTCCATTGTTATCAATAGTATCCTGCTCTCAAGATTTTTACGGACATTGCATGCCCATTTGAATGGGTTCAAAGGACCCTTCATGCACTTCGTGAATTATCATGTCGCTTCGTGTCTATCCACGCATCAGGCAAGACCATGTCAAAGTTTCTTTTGTATAGCACATCTTCATTCGGGAAGAAATTTCTAGAAAGTCTCCTTAGAGTTTTCCTATCTTTATGTGATGCCCAGTGGGTACTCACGAGTTAGAAGGCGTTTGATGTCGTGGAACCACGGTTTATCATCGATGGCGCTTGCAAACACATATCACGGTCTTTCAAGGCGTCACGGATCTTAGGCATATTGTTCCAATGGTTGACTTTGAACATGGAAGATAGAGTAGCCAAGGCGTCTGCCATTCGATTCTGATCTCGAGGGATATGATGCAGTTCAACTTTGTTGAAGAAAGTCAACAAGCGTCTTGCATAATCTCTGAGGAATCAAACCAAGATGATGAGTTTCATACTTGTCTTTGATTTGGTTGATCCACAGTGAATCTCCATATATGTCAAGGATCTTGATCCTCGATTCGATAGCTTCTTGATACCCATGATACAAGCTTCATATACTGCGATGTTGTTGGTGCAATCAAATAGCAATCGGCGGAAAAGCGGGATATGAGAACCCTACGGGTAATGATGGCGCCGATTCCATTGCCAAAAACGTTAACTACTCCATCAAAGACTAAGCCCCATCTAGATTCTGGATCAGGACCTTCTTCAGGTAATGGTTCGTCACAATCTTTCATCTTTAAGTACATAACATCCTCGTCAGGGAAGTCAAACTTGAGAGATTGGTATTCGTTGAACGGTTGATAAGCCAAGTGATCGGCGAGAATGCTTCCTTTGACCGCTTTTTGAGCATGGTACTAGATGTCATATTCAGATAATAGCATCTTCCATCCAGCAATTCTTCCTGTTAAGGCAGGCTTTTCAAAGACGTACTTGAGTGGATCCATTTTGGAGATTAACCAAGTCGTGTGATTGATCATGTATTGGCGAAGACGTTTTGAAGCCCAAACCAAAGCACAACATGTTTTCTCGAGCATGGAGTAACGAGTTTCACAGTCTGTGAACTTTTTACTCAAGTAGTAGATGGCATGCTCTTTCTTACGGTTTCATTTCTTTGTCCAGCACGAAGCCCATGGAATCTTCTAATGCGGTAAGGTACATGATTAATGGTCTTCCTTCAATTGGAGGAATCAATATTGGCGGTTCGATAGGTATTCCTTAATCTTGTCAAACACTCTTTGGAAATCTTACATCACACAACCTCTTGATTTTTGCGGAGAAGCTTGAATATCGGCCCACAGTAGCGATTATTTGAGAGATAAATCGGAAATGTAATTCAACGTCAAGAAATCCTCTTACTTGCTTTTACGTATGTGGTGTAGGCATTTCTTGAATAGCCTTGACTTTATCGGTCAAATTCAATACCTCTTTGTTGACGATGAAACTTAGGATATTTCGGATCTTACCCCAAAGGTGCATTTGTTAGGATTGAGGCGAGCGAAATTTCCTTAAGAGAACAACTTTAAGAGATATTCTATATGCTCTTCTTGATGTCATACTTTGCTATCATGTCATCCACGTGACTTGATCTCTTTGTGCATCATGTCATGAAAGAGTAGTCATCACCCTTTGGTAAGTTCTTTGCATTCTTTATTCAAGCGGCATTACTTTGTAGCAAAATGTGCCCGTGGCGTGATGAAGGATGTTTTCTCCATGTCTTGAGGAGCCATTACGATCGATTGTAACGGAGAGAGTCCATGAAGGAAAAGATGTTGAACTTTGCGTGCTATCCACTAGAATGTCGATATGCGGTAGCGGGAAATCATCTTTTGGACTTGCTTTGTTCAAGTCCCGGTAGTCAACACACATTCTGACATTTCCTTCTTTCTTTGTGACAGGTGCTATGTTGGCTAGCCATTGAGGATATTCGGAGTGGCGAAACACTGCGTCGATTGCTTTTGAACTTCCTTTTTGATTTTGTCGGCCATATCAGGGTGAACTCTTCTCAGTCTTTGTTTAATTGGAGAACACTCCGGCTTTAATGGCAAGTGATGCTCCATGATGCTGGTATCTAAACCTGGCATATCTTGGTAGGACCAAGCAAACACATCAACATATTCTTTGAGAAGATCTATCAGTTTGCCCTTAACGTTGCTGTCGAGTAGAGCTCTAATGTTCAATTCTTTTTTGTCTTCCTCGGAACCTAAGTTGATTGCTTCCAAAGGCTCTTGGTGAGGCTGAATGATTCTTTCCTCGCCGAGTTTGTCAAGACAGATCTTAACTATCACTACATCAACGTAATTACCGAAGATCAAGAAGTAAAGATCTTCATTTGGGATCTCAATCTGATGATGAGATCAAGAAGATGTGTATAACTCTTCTGGTTGACTAGGATACTCAAAAGGATCGTCCCATCTAGTTTGCTGGATGTCTTCAATTCTGATTTTCGAGCTTTCAGGTGCAGTATATTTCCCCATGTAGTCAAACTTTCCACTTGGTTCTCCCAAGGAATCCCAAACTTCAGAAGGGATAGGTGGATTTTCATTCTCATTCTTTTGTAGGGACATGCCTTTGAATTGGTTAGTAGGAGGATAGAATGGCGCGTACGATTCTTCCCGGGACACATATTCGGAACTATTAAGATAAGTGCTCCACTCTTCAAATTTTGAGAGATTTTCTTCATTAACTTCATCGGTAAGAACGTTAACCTCTTGAAGAACAGGGTTTAAGAAAATCCCACTGTGGAATACTTCTTTGATTGGGCGAAGAGTTTCATCCCTTTGATTGTCTTTTGGAAATACTGTAGCAAATCCGAGCCCCGTTTTTGTCTCGTTGTTGACAGGTTTTATTACTTGTCCCCAACCTGCAGCATTACCGTCTTTCACTGTTAGTGTTTTAAGTTGGCATTAATTTTGGTAAAACTAGGCTTTAGCAATGTCTTGATGAATGTCATGACATTCAGAGATTGAAGATAAATCCTACTTGCTAAGGATGTTAAAGGACAGCTCAGAACTAGAAGCTAAAGGCATCTTGGAAATTATGACGATCGATGTCATAGCGGATGTTATGACATTGATGTGACATTTTATTCTGAGAATACTGTTTTCTGAGACTTTTAGGAAGTTTGTTGAGCTGCTAAATATTGTTTTTACATTATTAGAAAGCATGCTCACGTGGCTGCTAGGTTAATCTTAATTAGACCTAAATTGGTTGTTGAAAAGACCATGTTTTAGGATTAAATTAAGTGAAACCTAGCTATCTTTATGGAACCCAAAGCGAAGTTTGGCTTCTATAAAAGAAATTCAACCACTTACAACTGCTGCCTTCTGGAATTTATTGAAGATATAGCGAGGTTGTTATTTGTGTCTTTATTAGGAAAGTTAACGAGTTGGTATTTGTAATTCTAGTATCTCTTGTGAGCCAAGCAACTATCAATTGATAAGTGCCTTGGACTAGGATTTGTTGTAAGGTAGTTTATCACTCAAAGCTTTAAAGCACAGTGTTTGTCTCTTGATTGAAAGCTTTGAGCGAGATCAAGATAGTTTATTGAAGTGTGTCTTCACAATTCAATTATTCAATAAGTTGATATCACTTCTTTGTGATTGAGGGGAGTAGGTACTCGGATCTAAGTAGGACTTAGGTTGAAGTTGCATTGGGTGGGTTTTAAGTGAAGGAGATAAGCGGTTGGTTTATTCACGAATTAATTCTACTAATAGTGAATTTCCTTCTGGCTTGGTAGCCCCGGATGTAGGTGTAGTTAGACATAGCGGGTAAACAACTTATTGTGTTCTTCTTTCTGTTTACATTTATTGTGTGAATTGTTAGAGTGTCGAGATAGTGTGTCATAACATTCCTGTGACATCACGTATACGCTTCAGTATTTCAATTGGCATCGGGCGGGCACCACACTTTTATTATCTGGTGAGATCTAGGGATAATAGTTTACGGCATAATGGATAAGGAAGGAGGATTTGGAGGTAGACCACCTATGCGGATGGGTCTAATTATGATTCTTGGAAGCCTCGTATGGTTGCCTTCTTAAGATCGGTGGATATTAAAGCTTGGAGAGCTGGCGGCGGAGGATGGAAACATCCACAAGCTTGAGAAAGATGGGACTCTTGTCTTGAAACACGAGGAGGAATGGAGCAAAGAGGAAGAGGAGCTAGCTTTGGGAACTCTAAAGAATTGAATGCTCTATTCAATGGTATTGTGAAATATCTTGTTGGTTCATCAATGTGGCGGCCAGGATGTTTGGGACACTCTCAAAACTACTCATGAGGGACATCCAGGTGAAGATGTCAAGACTTGAGATGCTCACTACTAAATTTGAGAATTTGAAGATGAAAGAAGATGAGACTATTCATGAGTTTCACATGAATATTTTGGAATTACCAGCGCCTCGGGGAGCACTTGGTGAAAAGATGTCGGAAGAAAAGCGGTGAGAAGATTCTCGGATCCTTGCCTAAGAGGTTTGCAATGAAAGTGGCGCAATAGAGGAGGCTCAGGACATCAGCACCTTGAAGGTTGAAGAACTTATAGGATCTCTTATGACTTTTGAGATGGGAATCAGTGAAACTGTTGACAAAAGGAACAAGAGCATATCACTTGTATCTAATACTGAGGAGGGATGCAAGGTGGAAGATGAAGAGCAGATATCTGAAGCTATAGCTATGCTTTGAAGACAGTTCAACAAGCTCATCAAGAGGATTGATCCAAAGTCAAGGTCAAATGTCAAGGACATTTCATCTGACATCGGCAGATCCTATGACTCTAGCAGAAGATCCAAGTCAAAGGAAAAAGGAAGTCAAGGCAGTGGAATCCAATGTCATGGATGTGAAGGATTTGGACATATTAAATTTGAATGTCCCACCTAAAGAAACAAAAGAAAGGAATGGCATCACTTGGTGCGATGGTGATTCGGGAAGTGAATCGAGGAAGAAGGAGCCAAACTTGTCCTTGCTCTCTGGGTGTACAATTCGATATGGATTCTAGTGATGAGGAAGTGACACTTGAAGAGCTTCTTTGAAACCTACGAGCTATGTATAAAAATGAAGTATACCGGCAAAATGAGGAACAGAAAAAGCTGATTGAGAAGTTGGAAGCTGAGAATGTGAAGCTGGAGGCTGAGAAAAAGGAAAACACAACCACTATAAGTCACCTCAATAGTGATATTGTAATGTTGAATTCCAAACTTGATCAGATGTCTAAATCTGTCAAAATGTTGACATCTGGTACTGATAAGTTGGAAGAAATTCTTCAGGTTGGACAAAATGCAGGAAATAAGCATGGTCTAGGATATGTGGCTGAGAAGAAACCTGTTGGTGACAGTAAGAAGAAGAGACATGGGAAACCAATGTCAAAACAGTTGTCACAACATAAAACAGGAAATGTATCTGGCTCACGGTATGTGGCTGCAAAAAGATTTGCTAATAAACAGGAGAGGAACAAACCCGGCAAGTCTATGGCAAAGAAGATGTCACACCACAAAACAGGAAATAGGTCTGCCTCAGGATATGTGGAGGCTAAGAAGTTTGTTAATAACAAAAGGAAGAACAGACCTAATAAACCAATGTCAAACCAGATGTCACAACATTGGGTTCAACATCAAAAGCATAGAAACATAAACAAAAAGTTTCAAAGATGGAGATGTCATTATTGTGGAAGGTTTGGTCACATAAAATCCTTTTGCTACAGGCTACATGGATATCCTAATCAAGGTTCTTATGGGAAGCCTAAAACCAACGGTATCATACACTCAGCAGTGGAAGAAGATTTGCTGCGGTAGCTAACACTTCTCTTAGAGTTGCGAAAGAATGGTACTTTGACGATGGGTGTTCCAAGCACATGGTGGAGCAGGAATCTTCTCAATGATGTCAAGCCTCGTTCTACCACTTTGTTACTTTCGGAGATGGAGCTAAAGGAGAAATCAAAGGTGTTGGAAACTCAAGCTGTGCGGAGATCCAAACCTAAATGGAGTCTTTTTGGTAAAAGTGCGAATGCAAATCTCATTAGCATAAGTCGAGATATGTGATATAGGATTCACAGTCAACTTCACTAAGGTTTGAATGTCTTGTAATCAATGATGAACAAGTAGTGATTATGAGAGGAGCGGATCAAGGACAAGCTGCTACATGTGGGATACAGAACACCACTCGCCCTCATGTGTTCTACAAACAAAGATGAAGAGGAAGTAAAGTTGTGGCAGCAAGAATCGGTCATCCACATCTCAGAGGAATGCAAAGGATCAGTTCCATAGAGGGGGTCAGAAGGATACCAAGAATTCACATGGACAAAGGGAGAATATGTAGTAAGGATAAGGCTGGACAGAAAGTCAGAATGTCACACTCAATGTCTAGACATCTGACCACTCCTAAAGTACTGAAGCAAAGTACTAGTATCTGGCATGAAAGGCTAACCAAGTCTCTTACTGTCAAAGGATACAGGAGAGGAGTCTTGGAAGAAACCCTCTCTGTCAAAGGAGGAAAGATCATGATGCTTCAAACTTATGTTGATAACATATTTTTTAAAGGAATACCTAACGAAAGTGTAAGACATTTTGACAACCAAATGCAGGCTGAATCTGGGATGAGTCTCATTGGAGAGTTGATTCACCTTCTTGGACTGCAAGTTTCAAAAATGAAAGACTCAAAAGTCCTTTCACTAAGCAAGTATGCAAGGAACTCTGTCCAGAAATTTGGAATGAAGAATAGGAGCCACACTAGGACTCTTACCCCTCCTCATGTGACAGTGTCCAAGAAAACAAGTGGAGAAAGTGTTGATCAAAGCTTGTGTAAAAGGTCTTTTGATGAATGTGTTTTCTTGAGAAACAATCTTATTCCTTGGACCAGCAAGAAGCAAGACTGTGTATTCCTATACAATGTTGAAGCTGAACACATAGCAGCTGACAGAAATTGCTCTAAGATGATCTGGATGAAGCAGATGCTGACTCGGTACAATGTCATGCAGGATGTCATGACATTGTCCTGTGACATCTTTACTAAAGCTTTTGAGGCTAGTCAGTTTAAGACGTTGAGGGACAAATTGGGTACTTGTCAATATGAGGAGTTGTAGCAATTAACTGTGCCTACAACAAGGGATGAAAGGGACCTTTTATTTCAATTATTTTTAAGAGGGTTATTTGAGTATTTTCATCCTTATTTTAAAAGTTCCAAGAATAGGAAGAGATATCCTCATATAATAGTTTCTTCTTTTGAAAGTAGTACCACCCTTTCTTCTCCCAAAAGAAACTCTGAAACTCTCTGCTATTTTCGCTTTCATCCTCTCAAAAACCATCAGCGAAAAATGTCTTCATCATCCTCCTCATCTCAAGAATCAGGATCTTCATCTCACTCCATGGCTGAAGTCAGGGCAAATAATGAAGCCATGCAAGCTGAAGCACTGAGGGTTACTCCATTGCGTGCAATAGCTACTGACCTAGAAAAAGTCAAGAAATTGCGCACAAGGAATGCAAGAAGGACTCAAGCATCTCCCTCGGGTAAGACTTACATGCCATCCTCTTACTCCCCGAGAAATAGTGAACACGAGAGGTCTAGGGCTGTGCATATAGCCATTAGTAGATTAGTAACCGGGATCCTCAGCGAAGACCAATGCACACAGGGTTTCAATTCCCCTAAACTATAAGTCTGCTAGCCCTAGTTTAGCTGTTGATCCAGATGTTACTAAGAATGTCGAGACATCTGGTGATCATGATACTTCCCCTGCCAAGAATAATGAAGATCCTTCAGTTAAAGACTCTGAAGTACGTGTTGATGATGGTTGTAATGAAACCCCTCTTGATAAGAAGATGTGATTTACGATAGTATCCTTGAAGAATCCCGGCAAAATTTGCCTCGAAAAAGCCCTGCGACTATATTTACGATAGCATTCTTGAAGAATCACCGGCAAAGTGTGCCTCTGGTAGAGTCACAGTGAATACATTTACGGCGGTATTTTGGAAGAGTCTCGGTCAAGCGATCATTTAGCTGAACCTCAGGTCATTGACTTAGATGAAGTGTTCTCGGACAATGATCTTATTGCCAATGTCAATCAAGCATTGCAAAAGAATGATGAAAAGGAAGGAAAAGCAGGCGGTCTCACGATCGCTAAAGAGAGGATCTTGAAGATGTGTGCAAGGCGAGAGTATCACAAGGGTGGACCCTCTACAAGGAGAGTAGGCAAAAAGCATTTGGTAGTGGCTCTAGACCAAGATAACACCAATTGTGAAAGAGGAAGAGCACAGATCATCGAGTCAGTTAAGACTACGAATTTAATGTTGAAGAGAATGTCCCGACATTCATCCCCAAAAGAAGCAAGCTCTTGGGAAACTACTCAAGGTGCCCTGAAGTGGCCATTGATAACATTTCTTTCCATCATCCACGAAAATCTTTGGAAGATGGAAGTATATTTCTTAAAGAGGTGGCTCGGAAAGAGTTAAATAAAAGTGCTCTTGAATGCAAGGAAATTGTTGACTTGATTAAGGAGGAAGGGCTGATGAAAATAGTGGTGATTCTTTCAAACTGTTATGAAGTTTTGGTGAAAGAGTTTATAGTCAATCTGTCAAATGGCTGTGGGGATAGGAACTCTGCTGACTACCAGACTGTATATGTGAGGGGGATAAAGGTCAGGTTTTCTCCAAATGTGATCAATAGATTCATGGGTAGATCTGCTAATACTCATCCAGAGCTGGAGGAAACTGACAACAAGATTTGTCAAACCATCACTGCCAAACAAGTAAGACAATGGCTTCTAAAGGGAAAACTCTCAGCAAGCAAGTTGAGTGTCAAATTTGCCATCCTACATAAGATTGGTGCTGCAAACTGGGTCCCAACCAATCACAAATCCACCATTTCTAATGGACTGGGAAGATTCATATATGTAGTAGGCACTCAGGCTACATTTGACTATGGATCCTACATTTTTGATCAGACCCTCAAGCATGCTGACAGCTATGTTATCAAGGGACCAATAGCCTTTCCCTTCCTACTGTGTGGTATCATAACTGATCAATACCCTAACATCCTAGTTGATAGAGATACAGTGGGTAAAAGAGCTCCTGCCCTTGGCTTCCAATACAAGCTATTTCAAGGGAAGCATGTTCCTGACATTGTCATGACATCTGCTGAGACATCAAATGTCAAGACAAATTCTCAGAAGTGAGATGTCATTGCTGTGCTAAAAGAGACCTGTAAGGAACTTGAAGCAAGGAAACAAAGTCTTGAAGAGCTGATCACTCAACTGGAGCAGGACACAGAGGTTGAGAATGAAGGGATAGGCTGGCATGAAATTTGTTGGTGATCTTGAAAATAAGGATGTTCATATGGCAGCTGCTGATGAAGAAGATTCTGAAGATGTTTCCTTCCATAGTGCTTCTTCTGGAGAAGAAAGCACTTGAGTTGTACTCCTGTGCCCCTGTTGCCTCTGTTTTTGTACTGTCAATTGTCTCTTGTTCTTATATTTTTCAAGTTTTATGTATTTTGGATGATTGTAATCCTTCTATTGACAGTTTTGTAATGCCTTGACAGAAATGTACCCCTAAACAAAGCTGGTACTTAATTATATGTTGATTGTTTGGGGCACTTGTATTGTTTCCTTTGGCCCTTTATGGCTAAAAAGGGGGAGAAGAACTACTGTGGGACAGTAGTATTGGGTTTTTGGGAATCTGTATGGAAATTTAATTTTTGTATGTGGGCAACTGTGAAAATTGTGGGATTTCTGTATGGGTAGAATTTATCTTATCTCTAGGTTCTAGTTTCTTTAAGCTTAGAACTAGTTTGTCTTCTGCTGCATAGGTACTCTGATAGGTTAAGTAGTTTTAGCCAAAAATGTGCCAAAGGGGGAGTTTGTTAGTGTTTTAAGTTGGCATTAATTTTGGTAAAACTAGGCTTTAGCAATGTCTTGATGAATGTCATGACATTCAGAGATTGAAGATAAATCCTACTTGCTAAGGATGTTAAAGACATTTCGAGCTGGAAGCTAAAGTGCATCTTGGAAATTACTGACGAGTCGATGTCATAGCGGATGTTATGACATTCGATGTGACGATACATTACTGCGAATCTGTTTTTCTGAGACTTTTCGGGAAGTTTGTTGGTACTAAATATTGTTTTACATTGTTAGAAAGCATGCTCCGTGGCTGCTAGGTTAATCTTAATTAGACCTAAATTGGTTGTTCAAAAGACCATGTTTTAGGATTAAATTAAGTGAAACCTAGCTATCTTTATGGAAGCCAAAAGCGAAGTTTGGGTGCTTCTATAAAAGGAATTCAACCACTTACCTCTTCTTTGCCCTCGGAATTTATTGAAGATATAGCAGGTTGTTATTTGTGTCTTGTTAGGAAAGTTAACGAGTTGGTATCGTAATTCTAGTATCTCTTGTGAGCCAAGCAACTATCAATTGATAAGTGCCTTGGACTAGGATTTGTTGTGGGTAGTTTATCACTCAAAGCTTTAAAGCAGTGTTTGTCTCTTGATTGAAAGCTTTGAGCGAGATCAAGATAGTTTATTGAAGTGTGTCTTCACAATTCAATTATTCAATAGGTTGATATCCTGCTTGTGATTGAGGGAGTAGTGGGTACTCGGGATCTAAGTAGGACTTAGGTTGAAGTTGCATTGGGTAAGTTTTTAGTGAATGAGATAAACTGGTTGGTTTATTCCTGAATTACTTCTACTAATAGTGAATTTCCTCCCTGGCTTGGTAGCCCCCAGATGTAGGTGTAGTTAGACACTTAACTGGGTAAACAACTTATTGTGTTCTTTACTGCTGTTTACATTTATTGTGTGAATTGTTAACAGAGTGTCAGATAGTGTGTCATAACATTCTTTGTGACATCACGTATCTGCTGCCAGGAATTTCATTCACTATCTGCGCTGCTTCTTTGTAAGAGGAGATAGACGATCTGCTTTTCCCGGTAGATTCACCTTCTAACGAAATTCCTTGGAACTGTGTCCCTTCAACATCGTCGGTGGTGATGAAAGAAAAGGTAGACAAATGGTTTACTAGTAAAGCTTGTTCACCAATGATGGTTACTAGCTTCCCTTTTACTGTAAACTTCAATTTTTATGGAAGTGGATATCCTTTGCTCACCTTCGTGTATCCATGGTCTTCCTAGCAAACAACTGTAGGCAGCTGGTATGTCCATGACCTGGAAGGTGATTTGGAAGGTATGCGGACCAATCGTCATTGGAAGGTCGACTTCCCCAATAACGGATTTCCTTGACCCATCAAAGGCTTTGACCACTATATCATTTAATTTCATCGGCGTTCCTTTGTAAGATAAACGAGGGAGAGTCGTTTTTGGCATTACATTCAAGGATGAATCGGTGTCTACTAGCACGTTGGACAGAGAGTCTGATTGGCAAATCATAGAGATATGTAGAGCCAGATTGTGATCTTTTCCCTCTTCTGGAAGTTCTTCATCACTAAAGCTTAAATTGTTGCAAGCTGTTATGTTGCCTACAATTCCACCAAATTGATCTGTAGTCACGTCGTGATCTCGTAAGCGATCTAGCACTTTCATCAAAGCTTCTCGGTGGGTTTGAATTGAGTAGAGATAGTATTGAAATTTTGGAGAGTGCATTAGTTGATCCACAACTCTGTACTCACTTTTCTTGATTAGCTTTAGAATCTCGTCGAAATCCGAGTTGACGTTGGTTCCATCAGACGGACCAACGTTTATGTTTGGATTATCAACAGGAATCCCCATGGGATTCTCGGGAGGCGTATTAACTAGATTTTGTCCAACAGCGGGAACAACGGGTTGCTTTGGTGGCAACGGGGTGTACACATGTCCACTTCGCGTTACTCGTCCAATTTCAGCGATGTTAACAACGGCTGAAAGAGTTGGTATGGGTTTTTCTTTCCCATCTTCTATCATAGTTGTGTTGTACTGATAGGGAATTGCTTTGTCAAAAAGGTACGGAATAGGACCAGGTAGGCAGATCACCAAAGGAGATTCTAGAATTTTTGGACCATTGTACTCGACTTCTACACACTTGGGCATATTGAAGTAGGGGATAATGGTGTTTACTTCGGGAATTTTCGAGTTGATATCTGAGACTAAAAGCTCATGCGGAGAATGCCCTACCATATTCACGTCATAATCGTTCCTGTTTCTGAAGATCTGAATATCACCAATGTCTATTAACCGTTGAATGTCTGCTCTCACAGTGGGACATCCTCGAAAATTCATGAAGCAGACTTTGCAGGCTGGGTAGTTATGTTTAGTGAAGGCGCCCATTGTACTATATGTATCATGGAGCTGTACCAAGCTTTCTCTTATCATATTTATGTCAGTGACAAGATACCGATCTGTATTCCTTAGTATCAAATTCACAGTATGTCCACTTTGATTGGGAAGTGGATTTGCTTGTACATTTGGATTTGCATTCCTAAAGGAGAGAAGATTAGCCCTTACTAACCTTTGGACTTAAGCTTTTAGTGCTATGCAGTGCTCGAGATCATGACCCGGTGCCCCTTGATGAAAAGGGAAAGACATATCTGCTTTGTACCACCATGGTAATTTATCTGGTACTGGAGGTGGTAATCTTGTTTGCACAAGATTTCTTTCTATTAAGGCAGGATATAATTCCGTGTATGTCATCGGAATTGGATCAAACTGCGAGATCCGAGGTGTACGGTTCTGATTGTTGAATTGTTGAGCACATTATCGAGGCATTGCGTTTCTTTGGAATTGCGGGGTAATACCCATGTTTGAACTTGCATTAACGGTGGGTTGACTTGGGCAGCAATTTCCCTCCATCGTTGGGCGTATTCTTTGAACGTCTCTTTTTCCTTTTGAGACATAGAACGGAGTTGATCTCAATCTGGAGCCATGTCCAAGTTGAATTTGTACTGTTGGACAAAGGCTTTGCCTAGGTCATTGAATGTCTGGATATTTGCACTATCTAGCCCATGTACCACTTGATCTGGCACCAGTGAGGCATCTTGGAAATAGTGAATGAGCAATTGGTGATTGTCATTATATGTAGACATCTTCCTAGCTTACATTGTAAGATGACTCTGCGGGCAGGAATTTCCTTTATATTTCTCAAAATCGGGGACTTTGAATTTAGCGGGTATCCTTACGCGAGGAACTAGGCATAGATCGTGGGCATTCTTCCCAAACAATTCCTTTCCATGGATTGTTTTGATCTCAAGCTGCATCTTATGGAATTGTTCCCGGAGATTCACCATCAGCCCTGAGTTCGTGTTATTGCACAGGTTATGATATACTTCTTACGTCCATGATGGCGTGAACTCTGATTTGAGTTTGTCATGATCGGTTGAGAAACCGTCATAGTGACTTGCGGAAAGGTTACTCCATGCTACGGAGTAAATGCTGAGTTCTGTAAAGTAGGAACCTCAATCGTGGTTGCCTATACTTCAGAAGTGGGTTGACGAAATCCAATGCCAAAATTGAAAGGCATGCCCTATGGATAACCTATACAGCATCTTGAAGAGAGATTATTATTTAGCAATGGCTGGAGTAGTAGTGATCTGAAAAATCGTCGCTTGATTTTGGTTGCAATGTTGCTTGCTTTGCGTAGTTGCCAATGAACTTACTAAAGTGAGTCTCTCCACCTCTTCACGAAGTGTTGTCAACTTGCTCTGACTCAACATTTTCTTGTTCAAAATCTTCCATTGCTTTTCTCTTATTTACACGAGTATTGTATCTGCGAGTCAGCTGTGAACGTAGTCGAGAAACTCTAAGATGCGACAGCTTAATGATATTTTTCTCTGGAAAAAATTCCAAAAGATAAGATTCTAAACAACAAACTCGAAATGCAAAGTATAACAAATGAAAGATGATAGATTTCAGACCAAATAGTATTTCCATCCTCACTGATTTTGGAAAACTTCCCAAATTCTTTTACTAGGACCAGAAATATGGGTCCATTAAGCAGAGAGAAATAGCCAGACCAATTTTGGACTTGCATACTCTTCATGATTTCTAAGCCTTGATACTTAAGACGGCCAAGATTGGGGCGTTTTTCATGAATAAGTTGAAGATCTCTTCCATTACCGAGAAAGGTTTGGATAACCATTTTGGGAAGAGAGTGAGGCTAGAGAAATCAGGGTTCCTATAATCGCTTTAGGGTTAGGAGATGGTGAGGTGAGTAGAAGAATGAAAAGGTCTAATTTATAAGAGAGGAGTTAGTGAAAATAAAAGGAAGCGATTGATATAACTAACTAGGTTATAATTACCTAGAGTTGACTAGAGAAGCAAGTTCATAGGAAATGAAAACTAATGATTATTCGAATATTACAAATAAAAGAAAAGAAGTTCAACCAACTGGTTACCTAAAAAGGTGGAAAAACTTACTAACATACGTTAAAGATTTGATGTTATACTTGTGCTTTTAGAAACGCATAAAATTCAATCATTGAATATTTTAATTACTTTATACTGTTTTAACTACTAGTTATGTCAACTATTTAAGTATTATTAAGCGATAAAGGACATATACAACAAAGCGACGAAACTTCATTTAATAATAAAAGACAATCTAAGTTCCTAATTTGTATCGATTGGATTAATTTTAATAAAATAAAAAATAGCAGCAACAATTTATTGAACAATAGGACATTTAAATTTTTGTAGTCCTATTGAAATGCCTAAACATGTTGTGTTGAAGTTTTTCAACATCTAAAATAGCATGTCAAACGAGATGTCGAGACATTAGACATCGGGCATCATCTTCTTTGACTGCTAAGTTTATTCTGATTCGATTTTAATTTGTGCAGAACATTTTGGCAATATTATGCAACACATATGGCGTATAATTGAAGTCATTTCTGGAGGTCCAAGAGCTAAGAAGAAAAATCAGAAATGACCTTGAATGTAGCAAAAGTTATCGACTTGTGTGTTCTTTAGGAAGTTTATTCTGATTCAAGTTATTTGAAGTCCCAAATCCGGTTGGGTAATAGGTTATAAATAAATATTTGTAACCTATTTTAGTAAACTAACCAGTTTAGAAAGATGTAGTCTTTAGGGTTAGCCATGTAAGTGAACCACCAATTGTGGGATATCGATTTATCGTCGAGAGCATAAGAGGGTTTATTTTACTCACTCAAAAGCTGTGAAGTAATTAGTGCAATTGTATTGTTGGAGGAAATTGTGAAGTAACTCAAAGTATTTTGTCAAAGAATTTTTGAATGTTTTGTGTTTGGAGTGATGTTCTCAAAGCGGTTTTGTATGTTGCAGGGGTTTGCAATAGGTTTAGGTACCACTAGGGAGTGAGTAGAGGTTCTCTTATCTTATATGGGTTTCTAAGGTAAAGGTTTCATTGGGTAGTGATTAGGTAGTCGGAGGTTGTTTCCTGTAAACTGGAGGTTTTATACATAAAATAATACTACCGATAGTGGAGTCTTCTTCTTGGCTTGGTAGCCCCCGGATGTAGGTGGGTTGAACGGCGGGTTAACAATTCTGATGTGTTGCTATTGCTTTCCTGCACTGTTAATTTTACCTCTACCTTGAGGTTTTTAAAATGTCAGATCAGATGTCAAGACATCTGAGTCTGTTGTAACCAGAATTTCAATTGGTATCAGAGCAGGCATCCTGTCTATTTCTGGATGAGATCCATGTGGGATACTTTTGGTTGTGTACAAGGTAGAAGATTGTTTGAACAAGCGATCGTCATATTTTATGGTCCCTTGAAGTGGAGGATGAACCTAATTGTGGAAGACTAGACCAACGACTAGGCGGTTGTACCTTCTTATGAAGAAGATAATGAAGGCTGGAACAAAGAGTTAAATTTAAAGACTTCATGCGGGAGTGAAGAATTTGGATTAAATTGTTCAACTATATTTAGCACAAAGAAAATTTTCAAAACCTTCACGGGGTGAAGATATTGATAAGGTAACTATTGTGCTTATGTGTTTCATATACGGTCATGGTATTGGTTATGTCTAGTCTATTGCTTGGTGAAGAAGCAAGTGTATTGTAGGGTGGATTTATTTTCAATCAAGAGATGTCATGCTTACAATTGAACTATGGAGTAAGAATTGTGTAAATTCTTTTGAAGTATGACTATATTCCGTTGCATAGCCTCTGATGCAACCCCTAAAGTGAAAGAAGGATCCTAAGGTTACTTTTATTCAACAGAATATTTAGCAGATTTTTTCAACTATATTAAAAGTGTCAAAGATACTTGAGATCTTCCTTAAGTCCACTCATAAAGGCATTTATTAATAGAGTTAATGAGTATCAATTGATTAATGATCCTCGTATACATCTACGTATTGTTTGAAGACCTTGAATATTATCAAGGATGATGTGTTCAAGGAGATGGGCGATGTTCTATGGGATGTTAGAACATTGATTCAACGGTGTCACGACCACGGTTTAAGAACAAATGTTTCGGGTGCTAAAAAAATGTAGTGTGAGTACATATGTTTGGGACCTACTCTTGATCTGGAAGAGGAGACATCTGCTTTATATTAGTTGATCAAGACACGATCAATAAGTTCTTCTACTCCATATGTTAGTTTATATCTAACCAAAGCTTATGGGAGTATAGAAGTTGAGCTCAATGCAAGTAAAATAATTCATAAAGGTATAATTTGCAGTCCCTTTATGAGAAATCAATATGAGCTTATATATGGAATATTCGTATGATCAAAGGATTGAGATATGGAACCTATTCATGACCATAGAACAAATTTTGTTTGGAGCTGAATACTGTGACTCAACTACAGTGAATTATGGTCCTGAGTGTTTGACTACCCTAAATAGTATATTCGAAGGGTATTATCTAAAATAATCAAGTAATATAAATTGCTTTGAAGAATCTGCAAATTATTTGTGTCATGCCATGATTAAGTCTGCTCCAGAAACCTAGTTGAGGGAATCTCCTCTGTGGGTACAGACTATGGCATCCATCATCGCAAAATCAGAAGGAAAGTCTGAAGAAAAGCTTATTGAGATGTGGCTCATATTATCCCTTGGTTATGTTGATTGTTTGGCTGTACAATTGGTGTTTGTTGTGCTTCCTTGTTCCCCCCAAGTGTTATGGATGAGATATTATGGATGTTACCCCCAGAACCAAAATGGATGATGTTGCATCAGATGTTGAAACATCATCTTAATGTATTCAATCATGAGAATATGTATTATTGCTAGAAAGTAAGTATAAGTGTGAATAAGAAATTAGTCAGAATAATATAGTGTGAGTAGATAGTTTTAACTGACCAACTGGTAGGTACTTTGACGGGAGACATAATACTTATTAGTATGTAACTTGAATTCCCAACTACACATACTCTGTCGGAAGCTGAGTATTTTTCTAATGGATTTATGGTATAGTGTGAATTGAATATCAATATTACAGTTCATTTTAATATTCACATGTTTGGAACGTGTGGCAACATTATTTGGTGATAAATTGAACAGTTGATTCAAGTTAAGAGATGCATACAGATGATATCAAATATCTTGATGGGAGCTGCATAATTGTGTGATATCTGGGTGGAAATCTGAATCAAGAAGAGATGAATTATGTGACTTATAAAATAGAATGTCCTACATGAGATGTAACATCACAATTGTTGAAGACACCAGAGATTAAAGAATAAAGATAAGGTCCAGACATATCTTTTGAAGACGTATCTTTGGTTATACACATGGCTGACAAGATGGTTTCTTCTATAACAAGTTACAGAGTGTGGCAATTTGAATCTTGTGTAGCAAGTAAACTAAAGATTCCTAATTTGGAAATTGTGGCAACTTCCAAATAAAGAATGCTTCAAGGACCATCATCAAAGATGTCCTTATATTGTATAACTCAGGGGGAGTAACAACATTATGAAAAGCTTCATCTCGAGATAAAAGGAGGAATGCTAATATAAAGGGAGCTGACGATATGAGGAGCAATTGTTTGTATAAAGAACAATAGTACATATGAGGGTAGCTACTATATGTGTTGATTATTAATGTTGATATGTTTCAATATCAAAATTATTAAGGGGAGAAATTGTTCTTTAGGCGATATGAAGAGGAGAGTACACTGCTATAGTCTAAAATGTCCTGAAGAAAAATTTTTAAAGGAGCAGTTTTATTGTAATCTCAGTGCCAAGGAAGATGGACTCTGTGTGAATGTCTTATGTAATGTTTGAACATCAATATCATTGTGAATCTGCAAAGGAAGTATAATTTAAGTGAGTTAATGGGTTGATTCTATGTCATAGCAACTTAAAAGGAGTTATTGCATTATATGGGAAGGAGTGAGGAGTGACTCATGGTAAAAGGTTCCTGATAAGATAAAGTAAGTCACATGAAGTGAGCAGACATTTACTGTTTGATAGTCAGGTCATTATACAAAACATGTCTCTGCATGGACAACATAATTGAAGTGATCTATACATGCATTCAAACTTTCCTTTCTCAAAAGAAATAGTCAAGAGCTATTAAAGGCATTCAAAGATAGCCTGGACGGTGCACAACAATTCAGTGACTGATTTTCTGCTAAATTAATGCACCTTGAACAAAATTTAATCTTCCGTTAAATCCTAAGAAATTGTTTCCCCATTTATAAGAGATCTCAGTTATTCTCTAACCACATGTGAGCATTAAACAATTCACCATCATGCGCTTCATTAAGGTTTGGGCAAATTGTGCCTGGATCTGGTTTGGTGAGGGACTTAATTGTTAAATATTAGCTAAAAAGGAGGACAGAACTAATGTCACACTAAAAGCAAAACAGGAAAAAGATAAGCAGGAGAGAGCAAAAAGATGTATAAGTCACAAAAACAAATCGTCACAAAACAAACCATGATGAATTACTTGTGACTTGTGATCAAAGTTGTGAACATAATTGTGACTTGAGAATTTAAAGTTATCTCTTAAGATTTAGTTCATCTCCCATGGTCCTCTTTTACTACCACAAGTGACAAGAACTGGTTTCCATCTTAAGGGGGAGTATAAGTTATCTTCTTCTTCATGTGCACCTGGACTAGTTCAATGGAGAGATTCAAAAACTTGAGAAGAAGTCAGACTAGATGTTGAGACATCATCTTCAACTAGCAAGCCATCTATGCAATCCTTGGAAGAACTGTTGATGAAAAGTTTACTCATCTCTAACTCAAAGCTATGTGCAAAAGATTATGAATGAGAAGGTGGAGATCTTTTAATTGTTAATTTTTGTAAGTGTTTTGTGTTGGCTGCAATTTTTGGTAAAACCAGGTTGATGTGCCACTGTCTTCACTGATATCATGACATTCTGATATAAAGACAATTCTGCACAAGAAGTGTGTTTACAGATGCAGCTCAGTATATTTGTATAACAAATGTTATGCTATTCTCAGAAGAACAAGTTCTACAAGAGAAGTGTGCGTAATGTGTGATGTCACATCCAATGTTAAGAAATTATGAATAAGTGGAATATGCAGTTTTATTTCCTGAGAATTTTCAGGAAAGTAAGTTTATTATGGGCTGGATCGTTTCAGGAGGAAACCGTGCTTGAACTCCTTTGTACGTGGAAATTAGGTTAACATTGGTTAACCCTAATTATTGTTTTGCAAGCCCAAGACCAAGTCCACAGGTTAACATTGGTTAACCCTAATTATTTTTTTGCAAGCCGAAGACCAAGTCCACTCATGCATCTTTATAAACTCACTTATCCTAATGTTAATGTTGCGCGTTTTGAAAAGAAAAAATAGAACAAGAAAGAAGACGACAGAATTGTTGAACGTGAGTTGATCGGAAAAATAGAAAGTGTACTATTTTCGCCGATGTAGTTATAATGAGTTTCCCTAAGTATCAATCTCGAGGATTGCGTAGTAAATACCTATTCGTGCTCTTAATTCAATTGAACAAAAACAATGGTTGGGTTGATTTTAAAACTTTCAATTACACGCGTAACAAATAATGACTGATGAAATTTAATGAGAATGATGCTAGGGTGAGTGGTTGATTTAACAAAACTATGATCCATTGATTTCCTCATTGCATGTGATAACTGTCAATTACCTATCTCTAGATTGTTCTTCCTTAAGTCCTTAATGAAGAAACTATTAAAACCCCAATCCTTATTCAAATGTCCATTCAAATAACTCTTGGTTTTAACCCTAAAAATATCAAGAATTCAAGTGATTAAAAAGAGTTCCTAGTCCTAGGTGAGACTTCTAATAACCTAATTGTGTAGAAACCCTAACAATCATAGTCACCTAATTGTTAGCCATAGGTCTACATGTATTTGTCCGATACATGATCATAGGAACACCACACAATTATATTGAAATAGAAAAACACTGCATTAAGGAAATCAAGTATTCAAATTCATACAATCATCAAATCAGGACCACCCCCTAGCATTGGGGGTTTTAGCCTCTCATAGTATTCGAAGAAAATATCAGATAAAAGTTAAACATTACAAATAATAACGATGACTTTGATCTTCAATGGTGGCTGCCCTTGAATCTCGCCGTCTCCGAATTCCTCTTCGTAGCTATATTTTTCTCTGTAATCTTTTCTCTCGTGCTTTTCCCAAGTCCTTTCTCTCTATCCTCAAATTCCTTCTAATAGTCTCTGCTCTATCCCAGTCTTGGCAAAAGTCAAAAGTACCCTTAATGACAACAAAGAGTTCCAAAAATAAAAAAAAAACCAAGTTTCCACACACTTCCATCAACACGGGCCTTGTTGATGAACACGTGCCGTGTTGATCCTTGACTTAGCTCGTTTTTAGCTTTCCTTGCTTTTCAACACGGGCCATGTTGATGAACACGGGTGCCCGTGTTGACCTCTAAGATCTTTAAAATCTTCACTCTCGACCTTTTGAGGTGCTTATCGTCACCGCCACAAAAATAATAAAACACACTAACTTCCTTAAAATCAACTAAAAGCAATAGTAGATGTTACAGTTGATGAATTTATGCGAATAGAACACAAAAACTTACTAGAAATGGTGTGTCATACCCCAAAATTTTCCTCCATCTTCTCAAGAGATTTCATGCATCTATACTAAGGTTCCTCGGGGTTGATCAGGACAAACCCTATCCTGACAATCAACCGGACTAGGGTTTAGAAATTCTCAAATCAAGATGGACTTCAAACATCTCCAATGGTATTCATGCCTACTCATATGCTTCAAAGATTCTCCATGTCAAGTTTCAAGCCTCACAAGTCAAGTTTCCTCAGACAATTGCTCGGATGGTTGAAAATCGGTTGTATGGACAAAAAGTCAGCGTGGTCAACATACAGTCAAACTTCATGATTTTTGGTCAACATCCTCATTTTGAAGTAACATTCATCATTTGATCAAGGGTTGATCATGATTCATCAAGAAAACTCAAGATTTGCTCAAAAGTCAAACTTTATAAATTAGGGTTTCTTAGTGAAAAGTCAACCAAACTTTGAGTGAGCATAACTTCTTCATTTTCTCGAAATTTTCCACCACCTCTTGTTTTGAAGGAAATTCAATTCTCTACAACTTCATGTCTCACAAGAATGTCCAAAAAATGCTTCATTTGAGAGGTATGGATCAAAATATTACAGGTCCTTTCCAAAGTCAACAAAAAGTCAAGTTTTTGTTTTGATGATAAATTGAGCATGGAAACTCCAATTAAGATGAGACAAAAAATATTGGTTAGAGGACTCTTAGAGCTTTCTAAAAAGTCCAAGAACATTCAAAAATGTGGAAAATTGAGCAAGATACACTATTCACAAGTTGGGCAATTATGAAGAGATGCACAAAGAGAGATACTTCAAGAAATCAAAACTTTGCAAATGGGCTTACTTTTCTTCATCAAACTTGTTCCTTATGCAATTAGGAATATCCCAAATGCCACGAATTTTTATTTTATTTTTCTATTTAATTTGGATTTTATTCATTTAAATACAAATTAAATTCAAAAATAAAGTATAAAATCAAAATTAATTGCAAATTTGATTTTTCTCTCTTCCTTGAGATCCAAGAAAACCAATAAAGCCAGCAAATTCTGAAATTTGATTGGATATGGCAAGAATTTGATTGATATTGATCAAAAAAGAGAAAATTTGATTTGGTACAAAATCAAATATATTTTACATTGATTGATGATTAATTCTTTCTCAAATCACCTCCAATTTCATCTACTATATATATACAATACATGCCACATGAATTAGGGTAGAAAAATTGGCTGGAGGAACCCTATTCAAACTCAAAAAAACCGTGCTATACAAGCTACTAGCAGCCGGGGATTAAGGTCGATTCAATTGATTCCAAGCACTCAAACACATTCCTTGATACCTCCTGAATCGATCCAGACCTTCACATTGTCCGAAAGCATCAAGAATCACAATCCGATTTGGTTTGTTCATGTTTTCTCTCAAAATCGATTTCCATTATTCATGCATTTTAACATGATTTGTTGTTGTTTTGTGATTAACTGAAGTTTACAAGCTTTAAAGGCGGTTTGATTGAGTTTCTATGGCACGGAACACGAATCACCATAGCTAGGGTTTCTGGCCACGATTTAGGGTTTCTCTTATTACGATAAATTGGAACAAACCGATGCCCTCAGAGTGATCAGTGGACCAAGAAGAATCGAACCATGGTTTTAGATTTCATTTATATTGCTTGTACATGATTTTGATGTTAGAAGGGCCATAGCGTCGAACAAAGCCGGCGGAATTTTCAAATTTTGAAGCGAAGAAGCGAAGAAGTTTGGCGGGGGCGAGGCAATCGAGGCGACACTTGTTTGTAAACCACTCGCTTCGTTTCAATGACACGTGCACCATTTCAGATGGCAAAGGCGTGGGGTTGTGAAAGGAATGTCTCGATTCGATCCACGCCATGGCATTTGATTTTTACATGTTTGCAAACTTTTTTCATATTTTCCTTTTATTTAATATTTTACATGCATTTAATTTCTTTTCATAATTTTTATCATGCATTAAAAACATCAAAAAATATTTTCTTTTGCATTATTTCAGAAAATACTTATTTAATTTATAAAGTTAAAATATAATTTTTGCATGCATATTTAATTTAATTGCTAATTTATCATTTAAATCACATTTAATTAGTTTTTAATTATTAAATTGTCTCTAAAAATCCCAAAAATTATTTTAGCATATTAATGTTATTTCCACATGAAATATTTTCTCATTCAAAATTTGCATTGTTACTAACATTTTCCTCTTATTCGATTTCCTCGTATTTTAGATTTCTCATCTTTTCACGGTTATCCCGTTTGGACGATTTCTTTTACCATTTCTTTTTCAATAATGTAATTGCTCATGGGATGTAATAGTTTAATTAGGGCTTTTATCTTCCATTTTAAATTATGTATACTTGACCATGTAATAGCGTAGGATTTATCTTTCCACTTTACCATTCCGCATTTAATTTCCGCACCCTATAAACTGTTAGTAATTAGCGTGTATGGCAAGATAAAATTGAACATAGCTCACTCTAATTTTCAAGATAACATATATGAATCAACACACTCTTTCACACACACGCTTATGGTAATTCTCTCTCGTTGCCTTCACAATTCCAATGGTCATGTCCGCACCGTGGCGCTCGATCTTGTCACAAATGCGGATATATCAGAGCAAAGTACCGTACCTCCGTACCTACGAGAGCGTTTAACTTCTCCTTGGCCTTTTGCAATGTGGGGCATTGACATGATCGGAGAAATCAAGCCTTTGCTTCCAGGACATCGTTTCATCCTTGTGGCATTGACTATTTCGGCCAAATGGGTAGAAAGCGACCTCGTTCACATACATTACTAAGAATATTGTGGCTCGATTCATCAAACATAATATTATCATCGATATGGCACTCCAGAAAGGATTATCACGGATAACGGCTCTAGTCTCAACAATAAGATGATCCTTTGAACTGCACGCGGTTCAAAAGCAAACATCATAATTCTTCTCCTTATCGACCTAAGATGAATGCCGTGATGGAAGCGCCAACAAGAACATTAAGAAGATTATCTGAGAAGATGCGATGACTTACAAAGATTGGCATGAGATGTTACCATTTGCTCTTCATGGTTATCGCACTCTGATGCGAACATCAGGCGACCCCTTCTCTCTTGTATACGGTATGGGCGGTCCTACCCATCGAGGTTCGAGATACCCTCAACGAGTCCTCGGGGCCTTGAGTTAAGCGAAGATGATTGGGTTCGAGACACGGCTTGACAGTTAATTTGATTGATGAGAAGCGACTCGCATCCATTTGCCATGGACGGTTATCGAATGATCGAGCATTTAACAAGAAGGTCAAGCACCGAATCTATCAAGTTGGTGACCTAGTAGTCAAGCGCATCATCCTTCCACAAGGTGATCCCAGGGGCAAATGGACACCCACCTATGAGGGACCATTTGTAGTCAAAGCAGTGTTTTAAAGCGGGCTATGATACTTAGCACCATGGATGGTGAAGACTTCCCACACCACAGCGAGACATAGTCAAAAATACTCGCATGAAGAGACCCGCTGGGTCGTGAACCTAGAGCAAAAATAAGGGCATCTGGCGAACCAAAGGGTTCGGGCAAAAGTTAAGGATATATACAAAACATGGACACCCGGCTAGTCGAAAACTTGAAAAGGCGGCTTGGGCAAAAAAGGGTATCCATGGGCGAAAACACGAAAGGCGGTCTAGGCAAAAGTTAGGGATTTAAGCGTACGACTATGTGTCTTCGGATCACACCTTCTAGACTACTATCATTCAAGATTCAAATGGCGGTCACTTACTCACTTTCTACGTGACAAAGAGATGAGATAGTGAATATATGAGTACTTATAGTTGGAACTTAAGATTGTTTCATATAGCTTTTTACCTTTCTTGTGTACAAACTACTTGGCCATCATACCTTTCAAATAAGCATAGCTTCTTTCTCTTTACAATTTTTGTTGTTGTCGTTGCAATAAGTCCAACGTTTGTTTTGAATGACTATCGCATTTGACAATAAGAATCTAATCACAAACACGAAAGCGGGCATACAAAGTAGTTACTACCGGCTCTAGGAATTGAGATGACGAAGGTCACCAAAACATTCCCATGAAACATAATCCCTTGAGGTGTCACTCACTAAACCTCCCCGGTATATATGTTAATCCACGGTGATTCCACTCAGCGAGAAATGTTACATCGATCTCCAGCGACACTTCATCCCAAACTAAGATGTTTATCCCAGTGGATGTCTCTCACAATTCCCCTTTCTCCGGCCCAGTATCCGGTTCGAGACTTGGTCGAGATAGTACATCGGAGAAAATCTACATCTCTATTCCCGTCGAGATTCCAACGGACTGACCCGGTCTCCGCAACCATCAAATGCTCTCCAGTGAGATCCGCTTTCAGTATCGGTGGGCGCCCTAATTCTTCTCACGGATCTACATGCAAGATCCCCAACAAATTACCTCCCGGACTCTTCCCAGGAGTCTATGTATGAGATCTCCAACGCGATTTTCAATCTCTACTTTCCTCGAACAATATCTAGGCCCAAGACTTGGTCGATAGTGCATCGAGGAATCCGAGGATATCTTTCTTCTCCTTCAAAGCGGGGTTCTCACCTACCCAAATCCCCAGCAGTGAAATCTTCAAGCAGAACATCGCATCTTCTTCAAGATGGATATGTTTTGAAATACCACAACATCTATCATTCATACATTACTCATAAAGTCATAATTCATGCATATGTCATTCATATACATTGTCATGCATCATACTGCATAAGACTAACAAATATTCTATCAAAGTTTCTCTTGTTTTTCAAAAGCAATTGAAAGTCACTAAACCGGTGGTCCGAGTTAAGCCCAGATCGGCGGGAAAACTATCGAAAGAGCACCCCTAATTGTCCTCCGACGGTGGTCGAGTTAAGCCCGAACCGATGGGAAAACTATCGAAAGACCACCTGGTTGTCCTCAAAGACGGGTCGAGTTAAGCCCGAAGCAGCGGAAAACTATCGAAGACCGCCCTGGTTATCCTCGATGCAGGCAATGGATCAACACCGATGCACAACAAGGAAGCTATCCACATTTTGCAAACTACTATTCCCCGGAGTAATCGCCGAAGATCTATTCGATCCTTCTTATTATCAACATGACTACAGTCAGCGTCACACTCGGTTCCTTGGATGGCATCTTAAGCCCGTCTCAGAGCTACTTGTCAACATTTCTCCACTTCGAATCTGCATATTTGGTTAAAAATCAATGCAAACCAATAACTTCATTAAAAATGAGCACGAAGTCTAACATACGACTCCCTCGGATGGCATCTTAAGCCCAGTCTCCGTGCTCTTCCGAAGCATTGCGAGCACAGGCGTGCGGCTCACTCCCAATCGATCTTTCAGATGGCATCTTAAGCCCATCCCGTCAATTCTCCTATCGACATTCTCGAGTCTAGCGTCGACTCATCCCCGGTAGTATCCGACTTCTCGAATGGCATCAGTAAGCCCGTTCCGCATCATCCACCGTGATTGTAAATTTTCGGGTGTATTCGGTGTTCATCATCTTCTACCTTGGTCACGAAGGCAGTGTCAATCTAACCCTTCGGTACAAGAAGATTGAGCGAGGGCAGTTGTCATACCCAAAATTTTCCCTCCATCCTCTCAAGATATTTCATACATCCATACTCGAGTTCCTCGAGTTGATCGGACAAACTCTCTCTGACAATCAACCCAAACTAGGGTTTGGTATTCTC
The DNA here is from genome assembly GCA_021764765.1 of Vicia sativa. NCBI lineage: Eukaryota > Viridiplantae > Streptophyta > Magnoliopsida > Fabales > Fabaceae > Vicia > Vicia sativa. Next base: position 230,601,747 of record CM038793.1, read on the forward strand.
GATCAAGATGGACTTCCAACATCTCAATGGTCTTCATGCCTCCTCATATGCTTCAAAGATTCTCCATGTCAAGTTTCAAGCCTTCAAGTCAAGTTTCCTCGAACAATTGCTCGGATGGTTGAAAATCGGTTGTATTGGACAAAAAGTCAACTTTGGTCAACATCGGTCAAACTTCATTTTTTGGTCAACATCCTCATTTTGAAGTTACATTCATCATTTGATCAAGGGTTGATCATGATTCATCAAGAAACTCAAGATTTGCTCAAAGTCAACTTTCTAAATTAGGGTTTCTAGGTGAAAAGTCAAGTGAACTTTGGTGATCATTCTTCATACTTTCTCAGAATTTTCCACCACCTCTTGTTTTGAAGGAAATTCAATTCTCTACAACTTCATGTCTCACAAGAATGTCAAAAATGCTTCATTTGAGAGGTATGGCTCAAACATTCTGAGTCATTTTCAAAGTCAACAAAAGTCAACTTTTTGTTTTGAAGATATATTGAGCATGGAAACTCAATTGAGATGAGACCAAAAGGTTGGTTAGAGGACTCTTAGAGCTTTTCAAAAGTCCAAGAACACTCAAAATGTGGAAAATTGAGCAAGATACACCATTCCTGAGTTGGGCGATTTTGAAGGAATGCACAAAGAGAGATACTTCTAAAAATCAAATTTTTGCAAATGGGCTTGCTTTTCTTCATCAAACTTATTCCTCATACAATTAGGAATATCCAAGCCCAATGCCACGAATTTTTATTTTATTTTTCTATTTAATTTGGAATTTATTCATTTAAATACAAATTAAATTTAAAATTAAATATAAAATCAAAATTAATTACAAAATTGATTTTATTCCTTCCTTGAGACCCAAGCAACTCACAAAGGCCACCAAATTTGAAATTTGATCAATATGGCAAGATTGGATTGAAAATTAATCAAATTTTGAAAATTTGATTTTGTACAAAAATCAAATTTGATTTGCATTGAATGTTGATTGATTCTCTCCCAAAACCATTCCAAATCCATCCAGTATAAATGTATGATGCATACCTATCAAGAAAGAGGAGAAAAATTTCCCTAAGAACCCTAAAAAAAATTTCAAAGAAACTTGAGAAAAAAGCAATTTCAATTTGTTTTCGAGGCAATTCAAGGAGTTTTGAGGTTGAATAAGCATCCTCAAGGTCCGAGGAAGCTATTCAATCATCCCAGCGTTGAAACGTCCGAATCGCCTAGCCAAGTCGGTTTGTATCAACATAATCGTGTCGAATCCATACATCACCATGATTAATGTGTTTTGATTGTATTTGTGTTGTAATGATGTTTCAAGCTTTCTACATAGTTTGATTTGAGTTTCGGGGCAAGAATCACGAGATGCCATGGTTAGGGTTTCTGTGCGTTTAGGGTTTCACAAAATAGGAAAAATTGGACCATGAGACCTATACCAATGCATTGAATGATCTCGGGAATCGAACCATGCCTTAGAATTTATTTATATTATGTGTGCTTGCTTTTGATTTTGCGAGTGCATGGCGTCGGCGATGGCGGCGCTAGCTTTCAAAAATTCAAATGAGAGCGATGAAGTCCTTGGCGCGGAGGCAGAAGGAATGGAAGGACGGCGTGTTGTAATCCCTCATTGACTTTCAAACACGCTTGCATACATGGCGTGGTGGTTAAGGCGTTCCTTTGTGCATAGATGCTCTCGAGGGTCATGAGTTCGATCCTCACCCGCCGGTTTGGTTTTCCTTTCTTCAAACTCTATTTTCATATTTCTTATTTATTTAATATTTTCCATTCATTTTAATTCTTTTCATATTTTATTTACGCATTAAAAATCATCAAAAATTATTTTTCTTTTTACATTATTTTCGAAAATCTTTATTTAATTTATAAAATTAAAAAATATAATTTTGCATGCATATTTATTTTTATTCATAATTTTGCATTTAAATACTTTTAATTCATTTTAAATTATTAAATTGCATTCAAAAATCCCAAAAATTATTTTAGCATATTTATGTTATTTCCAATGTCATATTTTTCTCATTAAAAATTTGCATTTTTCTAACATTTTCTCTTATTCGATTTCATCATATTTTCGATTTCTCTTATCGTTTCACGGGTTATTCCGCTTGACGTTTCTTTTCTTAGTTTCATTTTTTCCAATAATGTATTTGTTTATGGGATGTAATAGTTTAAATTAGGTTTTATTTTCCATAAGTTTAAATTATGTATACGCCCCAAAACCATGTAATAGCGTAGGACATTTACCTTTCCGCACTTTACATTCGCATTTTAATTTCGCACCCTATAAATTGCTAGTAACTAGGCGTGTATGGCAAGATAATAATCAACATAGCCACTAATTTCCAAGATAAAATATCGAATTTGACACACTTTTTCACACACGCACCCTTAGGGTAATTCTCTCGTTGCCTTCTGAATTCAAAATGGTCATGTCCTCGAGCGTGGAGGTATTCTAGCCGTTGCCTTCAAACAAATCATCATAGTCCCTTCGATACAAAGATCATAAGACCCACGATGTCGCCTCCGAATACATGATCTTGACCCTCGATTGTCGCCTACGAAAAATGATGATAGTCCTTGATGTGCTAGGATACTTCCACAAGTTGCTTTCTATGACCATCGATGTCCCTGAATGTCCCTTTTACATCCAGCGAATGAGAGTTACCTACCAACTAATGGTATGGATAACACTATTCTAAAGGAGCGTAAACAACACAACGACCAATTACGAGTAGGTAATAAGACTTTTAGTTGCTTGCTCAAATCAAATACTTTTCACCTCACAATTTTGTCAAAGTTCAAACTCTTTTCAAAGCGAAACATTTAAGACACTTTGTATACATTCCTACATGAATCATTACAAAGTCAAAGAAATGCCTTTTCAAAACATTTTGTCAAACACGGAAAGCACAATTTTTAAGTGATCTAAGAGCAACTAAGAGCCGTAGATAACTACGGATGGAAAGGGTGCTAATACCTTCCTTTTCATAACCATTCTCCGTACTAGAATCTAACGAAGGTCTTTTTACGTACTTTTACCTTCCCTTAATTGGATAAAAATAAAAGTCGGTGGCGACTCTTGCTATCCATACATTTGCGATACAAAAACTAAAAAGTCAGTTCAAGTATCATCTAGCAGTTGCCTTCAAACAAATCATCATAGTCCCTTGATACAAAGATCATAAGACCCGCGATGTAAGCCTACGAATACATGATCTTGACCCTCGATTGTCGCCTCTGAAAATGATGATAGTCCTTGAATGTGCTAGGATACTTCCTACTGAAGTTGCCTTACATGACCATTCGATGTCCCTTGAATGTCCGCTTACATCAGCGAATAGGGTTACCTACAAACTAATGGTATGGATAACACTATTCTAAAGGAATAAAACAATACAAAAGCGACCAATTACGAGTAGGTAATAAGACTTTTAGTTGCTTGCTCTATCAAAATACTTTTCACACCACTTTTGTCAAAGTTCAAACTCTTTTCAAAAGCGAAACATTTCAGAACACTTTGTATACATTCCTACGAATCATTACAAAGTCAAGCGAAGCCTTTTCAAAACATTTTTGTCAAACACACAGCACAATTTTAAAGTGATCTAAGAGCAACTAAGAGCCGTAGATAACTATGGATGGAAAGGGTGCTAATACCTTCCTTTTCATAACCTTCTCCTTACGAGAATGTGAAGGTCTTTTTACTGCTTTTTACCTTCCCTTAATTGGATAAAGAAAAGTCGGTGGCGACTCTTGCTATCCAGTACATTTGCGATACAAAACTTACAAAGTCGAGTTCACGTATTACGAGCTGGCGACTCTGTAGGGAAACACCTAAGAGAGAATACCTTAGGGATTTTTAGATCACTTTTACTGCTCTCTGTTTGATTTGCTTGCTTTATCTTTAAGGGTTGCTTGGGTATTATATTTGTGGGGGATCCTACACCCGGATCCGGGTTTCCTTTTAGGTAAGTAGCAATAAATCGTCGCGACCGTTAGACGTATATCAAAACGGTCAACATGATGGCTACGTTAGTGTGACACTTTGGATGTCCTGATACTCTTCATTTCCAAGTTGAGGATAGTATTTGGCTTCTGCGTGGTGTCATCAAGCACTAACTAAACTTTTAGAACCTTAATTGACCCATCTTGGCCATTAGAAGGTAGTGAGATAGCCGGCTTTGGTGCAGACTAAGGTTGGTTGATACTCGATGCTACGCTCATTGAGATCAGAATTTTGTGATATTTTCGGTCGACTACTTGGTAGTTGTATTGAAATAAATGCCTACGAGAAAGATCGATGATGTGAGATTCCTAGAACACGGTTACTATTATGGGGCGGGATGAACCAACTCGAAACTTTTGGTGGGGTAATCACCTATACCTCTGCAAGCCTTACCTAGGCTCATTGTGTGAATTGTTTGTGTGTGCTAAACATGACATCATGACATCATTCGCATTACATCATTTCTAACTATTTCAAGGACCTAGGTTTATCTTTGCTCTGTTTGTAGGAATTATGGCTTCTAGAAAGACTATTCGAATCAACTTCATGGGTATACCTTCTCATCTCAAAGAATTGGTTTTAGAGATTCCCGATCATGCTCAGTTCATCAAAAGACATGGTTATCTACTTGATTTGGTTATCTCCGGTTTTGAAGAAGATATGATGCATGTCCTATTCCAGTTCTTTGATCAGAAGCACCATTGTTTACATTCCAGTTATCGATTGGTTCCTACCTTGGAGGAGTTCTCTAAGCTACTTGGGGTACCTATTCTTGACCAAATGCTATTCACCGGTTTAGAAAAGGTTCCTAAGTACGAAGACATTGCATCGGCCTTGCACCTAAAGCGCTCAGATATTGAAGCCAATTGGGAAACCAGAAGTGGAGTTAAGGGTTTACTTGCCAGGTTCCTAATTAAGAAAGCCCGAGAATTCCTCAAAGTTATGAGTTTTCATGCATTCGAAGACCTTGTGGCCTTGCTAATCTATGGTTTGGTTCTATTCCCTAACTCGGATCAATTCATAGATGTCAACGCCATTAAGTTGTTTCTTACCCACAATCCTGTTCCTACTTTACTTGGAGACATCCTGCATTCTCTCCACACTCGTACTACTAAGAGACAAGGAACTCTCATGTGTTGCATACCGTTACTTTCAAGGTGGTTTATTTCACCTTCCTCCATCGAGTTTTGAAGAGCGAACAAAGAATGAAGTGGTCTCAAAGGTTGATGTCACTCTTCATTCGGATATCCGTTTAGGTCTTTTCTCTCAAAGGACTTTAGCTTCATTGGTTGTGGAGAATTCCCTAATGTACCATTACTTGGTATAAGGGAGGTATTACTTACAACCTTCTCTAGCTCTCGTCAGTTTGGTTTTCGAAGAGATTCCACATGATATGCTTCTCCAAGATATTGTGTTCGACTACAATCACGATCTCCAAAATTACCTCGAAGGTTCATACGCAGGGGCATGGTAAAGAGGCGATGCAAGACTTTGGGGCACCAAACTCCATTCCTTGGGAACCTTACCTCAAATGGGTGCGAGCTCGAGCTCAAAACCTCATGATGCCATTCACGCTGTACCGGTAATTATGGAACCTGTTGCTATAGGTGATGCACCCTATACCGTTCTCCATCCTGACATGCCTACTAATTTCGAAGACTTGAAGAGATCCTGGATTCAGCTCAAAGAAGAAAGGGATACCTTTGAAACTCAGTGTTATGCAAGCGAGAAGAAAGTGCTAGAGTTGACAAAGCTACTTCACGAGGAGCGAAGCATCAACGCCTACCTCGGCATCAAGAGGAAACGCCCATGGGAGACTTAAAGCTTTAGGATTTATATGTTTTTCTTTTATTGTTTTGAACTATCTCCTGTACTTAAAAGAAAAGAATAAAAAAGAGAACTAATAAATGCTTGTTCATTGCTTATTTAACAAATTTAAATCTCTAAGGTCCTTGAAAACATTGCATTGCATTCGCATAAACATCGCATAGTATAGCATAACATTGCATCACAGGTACATTGAAGATTGGTTTTCTCATTCTCTCGCTATTTATTTTAGCGGCTCTTAGCGATCTATCAAAGATCTCAAGCTCGAATGCTCGGTTTGAAATGTTCACGGCTTGGTCCAAGGCCAAGAAGATCCGAAGAAGCTCATCAACAGAAAGAACAAGGTTGTTGGTCTTCTCAACATGGGCAGACGCTACAAAGGTGGTCCTAAAAGGGTCAGTCGGATAGAGCTCTCTGAAGGAAGTGTCAAGAATGAAGGGAGTGTCAAGGGTAATGAAGATGACCAGTGCGAGCTGAGAAAGAAAGAGAGATCTATCGACTATGCTTGATACTCGATGAAGATGACAAGTACAAGCAACTTGAAGATAGATCGAATCTTGTGAAAACTCGAAGATGTCCGGCTGAATTTTGATGATCGAGTCTAGTTCACGTGTTGTGTTTCCACAGTTCAAAGTTCTGCTTTTGCCAAGTATGATGGCATGTGTCCAAGGCATTTGAAGTCCTATGTTGGGAAGATCGACCCCGCTGATGACGGAAAGTTGTGGATGCCTATTTTCAAGAGCTTGTCGAACTCGGTTGGTGTGCTATTAGAGAATGACCGTGTCTGTACTTGGGTGATTTGGGGATGCTTTCTGAAGACGATTATGAGTACAATCTTTGAATTGACACCCGCTGCTGCAACTACAAAGCATCTACTATGGGTCGTGATGAGAAGTTCAAAGTATGCTCGAAATGGAGATCATGGCGATGATTCAACCACCCTTGTCCAATAGGGAGTTGGTTGATATGTTTATGGGAACATGAGAGCCCGTTCTTGATCATCGATTGGAAACTCTTGATTGGATTCAAGTGATATTAATGAGCGTATTGGAATTTGGTATCAAAGTGGGAAGATTCATGTAGAGTCATCTTAAAATCTTGCAAAAGATCTTTTGGTGGTAGAAGGAAGCTAATCTTGTGTATGGTCGGAAAAGCCGAGCCAAGACCGACCGTGCTAAATCGTAGAGGGGTTGTGATCTCCATCCTACATCGGCACAACCTCGGTGAGACAGCAGCGTGGCGAGCAGCGCCACAGGCAGTTACAAGATCAACATGCCATTGTCAGCCTTGCAACACATGTTGAAAGTAGAGTGATAACCTTGAGGGATCCTCCTCAAAATGTCAATACCTCCTCTCAGGATACAATCCTAATGCTAAGTGTGCTTACCATTCCAATAGCCGGACATATCTTGATGATTGTTGGGCTCACGAAGAACAAGATTCAAGATATGATTGAAGCTAAGCAGTTGAGTTTGATCCTCCATTGAGACTCGATGTGATCAGCGCCTATGTCTAACCATGACAAAGTTCCAATCTTTGTTGGTGGCGATACTTATGTTTCCAACATAGATGGCACGACCATTCCTCATGACTATTAAGAAGAATTTGCTACAAGCGGTGTCGACCCGGATGCCCGAGGAATGTCGTTGGTACCCATACGCACTTTTGATGGTTGTGCTTGGTTGAGAAGGCGTGTTCGGTGCATGATGGATAACAGTTGAATACTATTTACGAAACCACTGTGCGGTACAGGAAGAAATGTCTAAGTTGAAGATTGACAATGCAGATGAAGCGATCCGTCTGTATAGGACACCTTAGGGCAGCCAAGTGGAAAGTATGATTACATGGTGAAGTACTGCATTCACAAGCTACAAGATTCCTATTGAAGATGTAAAGTAGGATGGGGTGGCGATTTCCCGAAGACTATCTTGATGTTAACACCATAAGTTTCCTCTGCTGATCCTGTGCTAGAGTGGCACCTCTCATCATTACTTCTCGAGACCAGTTCCATATTCCTCTAACAAGGCTATCCCTTGGAATTATGGGTGATGTTTACATGGCGTCGAGCAAGACCCTCGACCATTGAAGATCTTACGATTGAGCTACCATTCGACATTGACAACATCAGGATCAAGTAAGGTGACCCGAACGGAAGAGTATTTTCTCGAGATCGCTCCTCCAAAGACACTGCGACTCGCGTTCGCATTCCCGATCCATCCCCAGCTAGAGGAAGAACCAATGACTCGTCTGCTCGAGTACCAAAAGTTCTTGAAGACACCACCAAACAAGAAATGGAGAAATTACGAAGATTATCAAGAAGAGTGACTACAATGTTGTGGAGCAGTTGGAAGAGACTCGTCGAAGATCTCGATGCTTCTTGTTGCTCTTGTGCTCAGAGGCTCATACTAACGCCTTGGTGAAGTTTGAATAATGCTCATGTATGTAAGACACTACTCTTGACGGTTTGAAGTTTGTATTGCTAGCACGCAACAACGGCCTAGGCGATCTTGATTTGACTCTGTCGGAAGGAAACACAACAAAGCCTTGCACGTCTGTTGAATGCAAGGGCATTACATTGTCTCGTGTTTTGGTGGATCAGGGTTACGCTCACGAATATCCTTCGAGGCACTTTTGATCGACTTGATATCGAAGGGTTGGTTACGAGACCCGTGACATTATTGTGAGAGCTTTTGATGGTTCTAAGCGAGCTGTTGTGAGGCTCGTTACGCCTATTAAGTCGGTTCCCGGACTTTCGACTCTACTTTCTTTGTCATGGACATCCGTCCGACACTCTTTCTACTTGGGCCTTGGATACATGGGGTTGACCTTACCTATAAATTTGAGTGTCCGTTGAAAGGAAAGTTGTTACGGTGTGGTGAAGAATATATATGTCGTTCATCTGATCATTCGAGTACCTCGGGGTGGAGGGTGAATTCTTGAGACTCCTGTCAAGCTTTTGAAACAATACCAGTCGTACTGTTGACTCTCCGTCCTCTGAGGTTACACATGTTCGCCTAGGATGGCCTCGGCGAAAGATGCTCAGCTGCGGTTGAAGGAGGAAGTAGTGCTATTTGGGGACAGCTCCTTGATCTTCCTTTCAAATCGACAAAGGCGGTTTAGGCTTCACCATCAAAGGTCGGGAAGATGATCGCTGTGAGCGTGCCAGCCAACTTCCTTTCCGCATCGGCCGGGGTGGAGTTCATGCTATGAAGGCGATGACACGACTTGACATCGACAAATGGATCTTCGACTCCGGACAATGGGCTCGTGATTGGAAGGCGGGGGCGTCATACCAATCTCCTTTAGTCAAGAATTGCTCTTGTTTTGTTTTCTTTCGTGTTTTCTATGTTTTGAACAATAAACTCTAAAACCTAGTGCCTTGCGGGGCATCATGGCTCGTTGTGAGGTTATTATCATCATTTGCATATTTTCATTCAATAAAATCGTTGGACTTTTGCATTCAATTGTTTGTTTTCTTTTACTTTATCACCCTTCAAGCTATGTGTTTCTTACACACACCGTGATACCTGCGAGATCATTAGAATCTCGTTGATACTTGACTATGCTATTGCTAAATATGACTTGATAATCCGATCTACCAAGCCGAAGGCGAAGGTGAGGAAGATTGTGAAGTGCCGGGAGAACTTGTCGGGACTACTACGGAAGAAGAGCGAGGTTATACAACGCCACGAAGATCTAGTTGAGGTTGTGAATTTGAATCTTGTGACGAGCAGAAAAGAGATCAAGATAGGAAGCGGGTCTTGAGAATAGTGTCAAAGAAAGGTTGAGTACGGATGCTTCTGAGACTATGTTGAGGTTTTGCTTGGTCATACGAAGACATGCTTGGTTTGGACATTGATATTGTGGTGCATCGATTTACCAACAAAGAAGGTTTTCTCGGTGAAAGCGAGAAGGTTCGTCGCATCGTCACGAGATGTCGGAGAAAATCAAAGCCAGGTTATGAAGCAATTCAGCGGGTTTCTTAATTGTTACTTCTTATCCGGTGGGTTGCTAATGTGGTGCTGTACCTAAGAAGGATGGCAAGATACGAATGTGTGATTACGGTGATCTGAACAAAGCAAGTCCAGAAAGGCAGATTTCCACTTCCTCATATTGATGTTACGGTTGACAACACCGCTTCGACAAGGTTTTCTCCTTCATGGATGGTTTCTCCGGTTACAATCGGATCAAAATGGCTCCACGAAGACATGGAAGACTACTTTTTACGATGGGGCACTTTCTGCTACAAGGTTATATAGATTGATTTGAAAGCGGCGCCATGTCGGTGCTATGGTAACATTATTTCATGACATGATTCATCACGAGATAGAGGTCTCGTCGACGACATGATAGCTCGATCACATCACAGAAGAAGAACATCTTGATCATTTTGCAAAAGCGTTTGATAGGTTGAAGAAGTCTGATGAGACTTAATCCCACAAGTGCACCTTTGGGTCGGTCGGTAAGCTCCTAGGGTTTGTTGTCGGTGGTAAAGGTATTGAGGTCGACCCGCCAAGGTTAAAACCATTCGAAACTCCCCGCAGGAAAGTCGAGGGTTTCTTGGGCGTTTGAACTACATTGCGATTCATTGCACACCTAAGCGCTACTTGTGAGCCAATCTTCAAGTTACTTAAGAAAGATCAAGTGGTAGAATGGGCAGCGATTGCCGTTGCTTTTGACAAAATTAAGAATACCTCTGAATCCTCTATCCACGATGCATTCCGCGAAGGAAGACCTCTTATCATGTACTTGGGGTGTTAGAAAACTCAATGGGGTGTGTGTTGGGGCAACATGGCCAGTGCAGTCGAAAAGAGCATGCAATATACTACCATAGCAAAAAGTTTGCCGGTTGTGAAACAAGATACTCACGACTTGAGAAAACTTGCTTTAGCTTGGCTACTCGCCGACTAAGGCGGTATATGTTGACTCCACTTACCTTGTTGATTTCCAAGATGGATCCGAAAAATACATATTTGAAAACCATCTCTCTCGGAAGAATAGCAAGATGGTGAATGATCTTGACCGAATCGACATCGGTACACTTCTCGACGATCAAAGGAAGTGTAATGGCCGATCATTTGGCTCATCAAACCGTAGATGACTATCGATCTATCGGTTAATTTCAGACGAAGATGTTTTACTGAATTCTGATTAGTGAAGAACCGGGGCCGGACGAACACGAACAAGGATCGATGGATCATGGTCTTTGATGGAGCCTCGAGCGCTTGCAATGGCATTGGCGCCATCATTACATCCCTGCGGACAGCATACTCCTTTCACGCGGTTATGTTTCGATTGCACTAACAACATGGCGAATCTGAGCGTGCATCATGGGCATCAAAAGTGCTATTGACTTAAGTCAAGTTCTTACAAGTGTATGGAGACTCGGCTTTAGTGATCGGTCAGATTAAGGCGAGTGGGATACGAAGCATCGAATCTCATTCCATATCGAGCATGTTACGAGTTTGATCCCTACTTGAAGAGATTACTTTTGATCACATCCAGAAAGAGAATCGGTTGGCGAGACGCATTGGCTACCATGTCGTCCATGTTCAAGGTTAGATGGAACAACGAGGCTCCCAAATTATTATTGAGAAGTTTGGAACGGCATATTGTTATGAGCTTGATATAGAGAAACCTTGGTACTACGACATGAAAAGGTATCTTGAGACTCGGGAATATCCAGCGAGGCATACATTAATGATAAAGAAGTTCTTGAGAAGATTTGCATCCAAATTCTTCCTCGACAGCGACATCTTATACAAAGACCACGACTTGTGCTTACTCATTGTGTGGTAGGAAATCAGACGGAGCGTATTATGGAAGAGTTACGAAGGCGCATTTGGTACTCACTCCGGTGGACATCACGATGGCAAAGAAGATTTTGAGACAGGTTACTATTGGTCCACCACGGTGATTGTCACCGTTATTCGGTCTTGTCACAAGTGCGGTTATCGCGACAAAGTGCGCACACCTCCATTACAGATGTTTTAACTTCTCCTTGGCCTTTTGCAATGTGGGGCATTGACATGATCGGAGAAATCAAACCCACGACGGACACCGTTTCATCCTTGTGTGATCGACTATTTCAACAGTGGGTAGAAAGCGACCTCGTTCGCATACATTGCCAAGAATGTTGTGGCTCGATTCATCAAGCATAATCTTATCTGTCGATGTGCACCCGAAAGGTTATCACAAATAATGGCTCTAATCTCAACAACAATATGATCATAGAACTACTTGCCTGTGATTCAAGATCGAAGCATCATAATTCTTCTCCTTATCGACCAAAGATGAATGGCGCGATGGAAGCCCAACAAAGAACATTAAAATTATCTGAAGATGCGGTGACTTACAAAGATTGGCATGAGATGTTACCATTTGCTCTTCATGGTTATGCTTTCTGATGCGGACATCGGCGAGGCAACCCCTTCTCTCTTGTATACGGTATGGGCAGTTCTACCAATTGAGGTTGAGATACCCTCAACAAGAGTTCTCGAGCGCGAGAGTTAGGCGAAGATGATTGGATCGAGACTCGCCCCGAGATTAATTTGATTGATGAGAAGCGACTGCGTCCATCGCCATAGGCAGATCTATCGAGCGAATGATCGGAGCATTTAACAAGAAGATCAAGCACCGAGTCTACCAGTCGGTGATCTAGTAATCAGCGCATCATTCTTCCACAGAGGTGATCCGAGGGCAAATGGACCCCACCTGAGGACCATTTGTAGTCAAGATAGTATTTTCGGTGACTATGATGCTTAGCACCATGGATGGTGAAGATTTCCACACCACAGCAGAGCCTTGAGACATAGTCAAAATACTATGCATAAAGAGACCGCTAGGTCGTGACCTAGGCAAAAATAAGAGGCATCTGGCGAACCAAAAGGTTCGGGCAAAGTTAAGGATAAATACAAAACATGTACACTAGGCAAGTCGAAAACACGAAAAGGCGGCTTGGGCAAAAAGGTATCCATTGGAAACCGAAAGGCGGTCTAGGCAAAAGTTAGGGATTTAAGCGTCTGACTATGTCTCTTCGGATCACCTACTTCGAGACTACTATCGACATTCAAGATTCAAATGGCAAAGATCAATTCACTCACTTTCTCTTGTGACAAGGAGATGAGATAGTTGAAATATATAGTACTAGCATAGTTGGAACTTGTGAGGCTGTTTCCATAGCTTTTACTTTTCTTGTGTACAAACTACTTGGCCATACATACATTTTAAATAAATATGAGTTTCTTTCTCTTCATTATTGTTGTTTGCATAAAGTCAATGTTTGCTTTGAATGATTATATGCATCGACAATAAATATCTATCTACAAACATGCGAAAAGTAAGCGAACAAGGATAATTACTACGGACTCTAGGAATTGGGATGGCCACTAAAGTCACCAAAAACATTCCCCAGAGAGCATGATCCCAGAGGTGTCACTCATGAACCTTCCCCGTGAGTATGTGTTAGTCCACAGCGATAATTCCCTCGACAACAGGATCACACCCATCATTAAGCGGTAACATTTCATCCCCGGCAGTATTATCTGACAAGATATCTCTCAACAATTCCCTTTTCTCCAGAGTGATATCGGACTTGAAACTTGGTCGAGATAGTGCATCGGAGGAAACACACTGCCTTTATACCTCGGTCGGAGATTTCGTAGACTCAGTTCTTCAACCGGTCTCGGTAACTATCAAGCGCTCCCAGTGAGATCTCCCAAGGTCCCCGATGGGCGCCTCCTAATTTTTCCCAGTGAGGGGTCTCTACCACAAGATCCTCGGTGGCACGTCTCTTTATCTCTATCATCCTCAACAATATCTGGGCCCAAGACTTGGTCAGATAGTGCATCGGAGAAATCCAGGATATCTTTCTTCTCTTTCAAAGGTAGGACTTTCGCCTACTCAATCCCCAAGCAGAAGATAGAAATCCTCAAACAGGACATCTACATCTTCTTCAAGATGGATATGTTTTGAAATACCACAGCATCTAACATACATACATTTCTCATAAAGTTATAATTTATGCATATGTCATTCATACACATTGTCATGCATCATACTTTGCATAAAACTAACGATATTCTATCAAAAGTTTCTCTTATTTTCTCCAAAGCAATGAAAATCACATCGTAAGCAGGGTCAAGATTAAGACCCGAATCAGACGGGAAAACTATACGAAAGACCGCCCTAGTTGTCCTCAAACAAGCTGGTCGAGATTAAGACCGAATCCAGACAGAAAACTATTTGAGCAATAGCCCTTGTTGTCCTCAAACAATGGTCCGAGATTAAGACCGAATCTAGGCGGAAAACTATCGAAGACCGCCCTTGTTATCCTCCGACAAGCGGATCCATGATTAATACGGCAGACGGGAAACCTTATCGAGCGATCACAAGTTATCCTCCGATAGAGCGGTGGATCAATACTCGATGCCTGACAAGGAAGATATCCGCATATTACCAACTACAACCCCTTGAGGTAATCGGCCGAAGATCTATTCGACTTTCTCTTATTATCATGACTACTATGCGGCGTGCGGCTCGATTACCTTGGATGGCATCTTAAGCCCATCTCCGACTACTTATCAACATTTCTCCACTTTTGGAATGCTGCATATTTGGTTAAAAATCAATACAAATCAATAACTTCATTAAAAGATGAGCACATAGTCTAACGTCGACTCTCTCGGATGGCATCTTAAGCCCGTCTCATGCTCCTTCCACTTCGAGGCGTCTGAGCCTAACGTGGCTCATTCCCGACATCGACCTTTCGAGATGGCATCCGAAGCCCATCCCCGTCAAGTTCTCCTAATCTATGCAACAATCTCGAGTCTAGCGTACGACTCATTCCCCCAGTGAAGTCTCCGATTTATCCAATGGCATACATAAGCCCATTCCGGCATCATCGATAGTGCAAATTTTGGTGTACTCGGTGTTCGATCATCTTCACCTCCAGTCACGAAAACAAGCATGTCAATCTGACCCTTCGATACAAGAAGATTCAACAGGGGCATTGTCACCCCAAAATTTTCCCTCCATCTTCTCAAGACATTTCATGCATCCATACTCGAGGATTCCTCGAGGTTGATCGAGACAAACCTCTCTGAGCAATCAACCCAGGACTAGGGTTTGGCATTCTCAAATCAAGATGGACTTCTAACATCTCAATGGTCTTCATGCCTCCTCATATGCTTCAAGATTCTCCATCTCAAGTTTCAAGCCTCTGATCAAGTTTCCTCAGACAATTGCTCAGATGGTTGAAAATCGGTTGTATTGGACAAAAGTCAGCTGGTCAACATACAGTCAAACTTCATGATTTTTGGTCAACATCCTCATTTTGAAGTAACATTCATCATTTGATCAAGGGTTGATCATGATTCATCAAGAAAACTCAATATTTGCTCAAAAGTCAAACTTTCTAAATTAGGGTTTCTTAGTGAAAAGTCAACCAAACTTTGACTGAGCATAACTTCTTCATACTTTCTTAGAAATTTTTCCACCACCTCTTGTTTTGAAGGAAATTCAATTCTCTACAACTTCATGTCTCACAAGAATGTCCAAAAAATGCTTCATTTGAGAGGTATGGATCAAAACATTACAGGTCCTTTCCAAAGTCAACAAAAAGTCAACTTTTTGTCTTGGAGATATATTGATCATGGAAACTCCAATTGAGATGAGACCAAAAATATTGGTTAGAGGACTCTTAGAACTTTCTAAAAAGTCCAAGAACATTCAAAAATGTAGAAAATTGAGCAAGATACACTATTCACAAGTTGGGCAATTTTGAAGAGATGCACAAGGAGAGATACTTCAAGAAATCAAAAACTTTGCAAATGGGCTTACTTTTTCTTCATCAAACCATTTCCTTATGCAATTAGAATATCCAAGCCCAATGCCACGAATTTTTATTTATTTTCTATTTAATTTGGATTTTATTCATTTAAATACAAATTAAATTCAACAATAAAGTATAAAATCAAAATTAATTGCAAATTTGATTTTCTCTCTTCCTTGAGATCCAAGAAAACCAATAAAACCCGACAAATTTGAAATTTGATTGGCTATGGCAGGCTGATTGATATTGATCAAAAAGAAAATTTGATTTGGTACAAAATCAAATATATTTTACATTGATTGATGATTAATTCTTTCTCAATCGACTCAATTTCATCTACTATATATATACAATACATGCCACATGAATTAGGGTAGAAAAATTGGGTGGAGGAACCCTATTCAAACTCAAAAGCGTGCTATACAAGCTACTGACGGCGGGATTAAGGTCGATTCAATTGATTCCAAGCACTCAAACACATTCCTTGATACCTCACAGATCGATCCGGACCTTCACATTGTCCAAAGCATCAAGAATCACGAACCGAATTTGGTTTGTTCATGTTTTCTCAAAATCGATTTCCATTATTCATGCATTTTAACATGATTTGTTGTTGTTTTGTGATTAGGCGAAGTTTACAAGCTTTACGGCGGTTTGATTGAGTTTCATGGCACGGAACACGAATCACCATAGCTAGGGTTTGGCCCACGGTTTAGGTTTCTCTTATTAGGATAAATTGGAACAAACCGATGCCCTCGGTGATCGGTGGACCAAGGCAGATCGAACCATGGTTTTAGATTTCATTTATATTGCTTGTACATGATTTTGATGTTAGCGGGGCCGTAGCGTCGAACGAAAGTAACGGAATTTTCAAATTTTTGAAGCGAAGAAGACGAAGTTTGGCGCGGGGGCAGAGGCAATCGAGGCGACACTTGTTTGTAAACCACTCGCCGTTTCAATGACACGCGTGCACTCCAGCTCAGATGGCAAGGCGTGGGGTTGTGAAAGGAATGTCTCCAGTTCGATCCCTGGCCATGGCATTTGACTTTTACATGTTTGCAAACTTTTTTTTCATATTTTCCTTTTTATTTAATATTTTACATGCATTTTAATTTCTTTTCATAATTTTTTATCATGCATTAAAAAACATCAAAAAATATTTTTCTTTTTGCATTATTTCCAGAAAATACTTATTTAATTTATAAAATTAAAAATATAATTTTTGCATGCATATTTAATTTAATTGCTAATTTATCATTTAAATCACATTTAATTAGTTTTTAATTATTAAATTGTCTCTAAAAAATCCCAAAAAATTATTTTAGCATATTAATGTTATTTCCAGCATGAAATATTTTTCTCATTCAAAAATTTTCATTTTTACTAACATTTTCCTCTTATTCGATTTCCTCGTATTTTCCGATTTCTCATCTTTTCACAGGTTATCCCGTTTCGGACGATTTCTTTTTACCATTTTCTTTTTTCCAATAATGTAATTGCTCATGGGATGTAATAGTTTAATTAGGGCTTTTATCTTCCGCATTTTAAATTATGTATCTGCCCCAAAGCCATGTAATAGCGTAGGATTTATCTTTCAGCACTTTACCATTCCGCATTTTAATTTCCGCACCCTATAAACTGTTAGTAATTAGGCGTGTATGGCAAGATAAAATTGAACATAGCTCACTCTAATTTTCAAGATAACATATATCTAAATCAACACACTCTTTCACACACGCACCCCTTAGGGTAATTCTCTCTCATTGCCTTACGAATTCAAATGGTCATGTCCCTCGAACGTAGAGGTATTCTAGCACCGTTGCCTTCAAACAAACCATCATAGTCCCTTCGATACAAAGATCAGAAGACCCACGATGTCGCCTAGGAATACATGATCTTGACCCTCGATTGTCGCCTACGAAAAATGATGATAGTCCCCGAATGTGCTAGGATACTTCCTGAGTTGCCTTCTATGACCATCGATGTCTCTTGAATGTCGCTTACATCCAGCGAATAGGGTTACCTACCAACTAATGGTATGGATAGCACTATTCTAAAGGAGCAATAAAACAATACGAACGACCAATTCGAGTAGGTAATAAGACTTTTAGTTGCTTGCTCTATCAAAATACTTTTCACACCACACTTTTGTCAAAGTTCAAACTCTTTTCAAAAAGCGAAACATTTAGAACACTTTGTATACATTCCTACACGAATCATTACAAAGTCAAAGCGAAATGCCTTTTCAAAACATTTTGGTCAAACACACGAGAAAGCACAATTTAAAAGTGATCTAAGAGCAACTAAGCGCCGTAGATAACTACGGATGGAAAGGTGCTAATACCTTCCCTTTTCATAACCTTCTCCCTTACTCAAAATCTAACGAAGGTCTTTTTACGTGCTTTACCTTCCTTAATTGGATAAAAAGAAAGTCGGTGGCGACTCTTGCTATCACATTTGCGATACAAAAACTTACAAAGTCGAGTTCACGTGTTACATGGTGACCGATCCAACCAAACTTATCTCATTGCTTGTCCTCGGTAATGATTGAGACCAATAGAGGTCACCCACAAATATCTTCTTTCCACAACACAATCATGTCTTTTGCAATTTAATTTCTTCCTTCACGATCAAGAGGTGGCATCTCGAATCGACACATGCGCCACACTTCCACATCAGAAGACGTCTTCACCTGCATGCTTCTCACACTCTCACAAGATCTCTCATGGTTAAAGTGTTTGCAATCACAGGCTAGAGCATGCAATATCATTCTTAACTTTGAATTGATTCTATTACGCACTACATACATATTACACACTTTATGAGGTCTTTGGGTTGTAAGGCTTAGTGCGTGGGATAAACAAGAAAATTGGATAACAAAGGTTTTTGGCTCGATATTCATGTAACTTTTCTTCTATCTTATGCTACAACTCGTAACATTTGGGGTTCATTCGCTTTGATTCATCTCTACTCATGTTTTCTTTGAGCAATGTACTAATTAGAGTCCGACATATAGGCAAGTGTTCTCTTTCTTTCCTTTTTCTTTTTTTTCTTCTAGGACTTTCTTGTTCCTTTAGTTCTCTTTCTTCTTCTTCTTTTTTTTTTTTTTGAATCTCTTTTACTTACTTGCCCTTAATTTTTATGAATTACTACCCCAAACTTAAATTCGTGCAACACTTAAAATTGATCACAATCATGCCGAGCAAGGGTGAGACAAATGTGGTGAAAGGTTAACATGGGTTTTATTACAACGGAGACATAACAAACAAAACATGAAAATCAAAACTAAGCTCAACGGGGTTCACGAGGGATAACATTTAACACGGGTTGGCTAGAAAGGCTCAAGGTTAAACAAACAACATGCCTCAGTGTGTGTCTTCATGATGTGTTGTGCTAAAATAACATATACAAAATCAGAATGATAAAGTCATACCTTCCCGAACTCTCATGATGATATTTTTGTATTTGGCCTTTGGTAACCTCACCATGTGGGTTAAGCTTACATACTCTGAAGTCCCCCTCGTGTCACGTGGCTTCTTTTTCGACGGGCATACCATCCGACAATTTTGGTCCAGTTCCACTAACATGCGTCCGACCTTTAATTCTTTAGTTGTGTCAACTTTCGGGGTGCCTTAGGAGATCAAGTAAGGGGAGTGTCGTTCAACCACTCGCTGTCAGTTCCAGCTTCATCCAACAACTATCAATAAATTTGTAACATAACAGTGACCGTTCAACAAAACAAAACAACAAAATAAACCAATAATTGATAAAATAAAGTAAAAACTAAAGAAAATAAAAACGAAAGAGAATGCAAAACAAAACATATTAACTAAAATAGTGTGCCTCCCCCACCTGAATTAAACATTGACCTCAATGTTTTAACCCAAAGTAGAGGCGACTCATAGAACTCACTGAGACGGAGGAGGTGGAGGGTTATGCGGAAAATGTAACATGAGACGTTGCATCATAGCTTGCATGTCATCCATAACAACGCCTTGTCGAAACAGCTCTACACCTTGTCTCTGCCTCGGTGCGAAGAGCACCCATTTCGATGCACACCCCATTGATCTTGAGACATAGAGAAGACCCCACACCTTGTCGGGCAAAGCTCGGGGTGGTGGACTGAAATGTTCTTCAGCTTGAGTTTCATCCTCCATATCGTCACCTGGAAACTGATGATCACGAGGAGGACTATCCCCTAAAGAAGGGGCAGAAGCTGCATAGAGCCAATTAGCAACATTTGCAATACTGATAAAATTTGGAGCTGGTAATGCAAGAATGTGGCGATCACGACTAAGAAGCGAATAATACCTGGGATGCACCACAATCATTCCCTGATTGACCAAATTTTGCATGTCAATCTTTTTACCTGCCATAGCCGGTTCTTCCATCAATAACCGACCATAATTAAGGTGATCAGCAATCTGAGTGATCATGCCACCCATTGATATGTCACCTGTGCTAGCATAGCCTACTTGCTTCAGGTGATTAGCTGCAAAGGCAACCACATTAACCCGGCTGTTCTCGGTCATGCAGTGCAAGAAAAAGAGTTCTCTCTTTGCAACTACGTCGGTACTATCGCCGCGTCCAAATAGTGTAAATGCAAGCCCCTTCTGAGCGTACCTGAAACAAGGATTATGAATGCCCGGAGCTTTACCATTGCTCGGGTTATAACCAGTTTTACCAATAATCGTCATCTAGAATTCTGTAGCTGCAAAAGTTTCTGGGGGCGCTCCATATCTAGCAGACGGAAGTTTGAGAGCAGCTCCAAAATCTTGCAGAGATATGGTGTGTTCCTCACCAAAGAGCTGAAATACCAAGTCACCATAATATTCTGTTTCGGAGCCATTCCACCCGCGTCTCAGTTTAAACTCAACAGTACTCGAAAATTCTAAAGTTATTTTTTCAAAGGTTGGTGCTTCAAATTGCATAAATTCCAACATGCCCAAATTACCAAACATGCGATTAACCTCTTCTCTCAAGCCTAGTTTATCAAGAGTTTCATTGCAAATATACCTTGTTGGAAGTAAGTTACGCTTTGCGAGTGCTTCGTACTGCTTACGGTCCTTCGTACCGCTTACAGTGCTCGGGTTTTTCAAACACAAGATCATGTGCATTAGGAATGCAACGTGCTCGCTGGTGTGGTCTGGAGGATTCAGCAACTTCCTTTCCTCTTGTGGATCTTTTGGGAGGCATACTTGAAACCTACAAGAGAAAAATTTCGATAAAATAATAACATAAAATTATGAGAAACCAATAGCGTTACTAAGTAGAGGATGGAAAATAGAGTTACTTTAGTGTAGAGGAAAAATTATTTTGAGAAGTTGATGATGGGGAGAATGAAGCTTTTTGTTCTTGAGTTCTTATGGAGGCTAGGGTTCTAATGCAGGAAGAAGGTTGAGGGAATTAGAAAACAATAAAGGTGAGAGATGAGTGGTGGATGGAGGTTATAAGTCAAGTGGGGTCCACAACATTAAAAAAAAATTTGAAATTCCAAACCCGTATGCAACAACACGAGCCGTGTTCCTGAACATGGGCCCTTGTTCCTCAACATGGCCCGTGTTGATGATCTGTTACGCTCCAATTTTTCGTGTTCGGCTTGGAAAATAACACGGGCCGTGTTGATTAACACAAGCACCCGTATTGATGTTCTGTTTCTCCCAAAACTGTATGTTCTGCTTAGAAAACAACACTGGCCGTGTTGATGAACACGGGCGCCCGTGTGGATGCTCTGTTTCCTTCAAAACTTGAAACTCCCATGATATTTTCGGGTGCAATTGTTCGATTTTTCCTGTCGCATCAGATCCTAGTTACTCCATCTTATCCAGACTCTCTTTCCCTAATAACAACAAAGAAAACAAAACAAAAATACAATGCGTTCGAGTAAAAATCTGTGGGTTGCCTCCCACGAAACGCTTCGTTTAACGTCGCATGGCTCGACGGTTTCTCCCCTCATCTGGTGAGACGGCACCTGATCAATCAATCCCGGTTCTAGTCCTGTATAATAGGGCTTCAACCTCTGTCCATTCACTTTGAAAACATCTCAATTATTGGGATTCTGAGTTTCAATCACCCCATGGGGAAATACCTTATGCACGACAAACGGACCAGACCAACAGGACTTCAATTTTCCCAGAAATAACTTCAATCTGGAGTTGAACAACAACACTTGCTGACCCTCCCAAAACTCCTTCTTTTTGTATTCTCTGATCATGCCATTTTCTTGTTTGTTCCTTATATACTTTGGCATTCTCGTAAGCCTGATTACGAAATTCCTCCAACTCATGAAGTTGCAGAATTCGAGATTCACCGGCTTTTGCAAGATCACAATTTAAGAACTTGGAGGCCCAAAAAGCCTTGTGCTCGAGTTCAAGAGGTAGGTGACATGCTTTGCCATAAATTAGTTGATAAGGAGACATACCGATTGGTGTTTTGAAGGCAGTTTTGTATGCCCATAGTGCATCATTCAACTTAAATGACCAATCCTTCCTCGGCCTTTTCTTGTCTTTTCAAGATTTGCTTTATTTGTCTATTGGACACTTCACATGCCCAATCATTTGAGGATGATATGGAGTCGCAATCTTGTATTTCACATTATATTTCTTCAACAAATTTTCCATGATCTTATTTAAAAGTGTGTCCCTTCATCGATGAATGCTTTGGGCACTCCAAACCTCGAGAAGATGTTATGCTTGAAAACTCACCACTTTCGCGCATCATTCTTTGGGAGTGCCCATGACTTCTACCCATTTGAAACATAATCCAGCGACTAGGATATAGTTTTTCCTGAATGATGGTGGAAACGGGCCCATGAAGTCAATTCCCCACACGTCAAACAACTCCACCTCAAGCATACCCTTTTATGGCATCTGGTTTCTCTTAGAGATATTTCCAGTCCTCTGGAATCTATCACATTCTTTCACCATTACTTGAGCGTCTTTGAACAATGTGGGCCAGTATAATCCAGACTGGAGGACTTTTGCAGTTGTTCTGTCTCCACTAAAGTGCCCCCCATAATCTGAATCATGACAGGCTTTCAAGACTTCTCTCTGCTCTTCCTCTGGGACACACCTGCGGATCAATCCGTCCACCCCTTTCTTATACAGGAATGGTTCATCCCACAAATAGAACCTGCAATCATGAACAAACTTTTCCTTTTTGTTATAATCAAAATCCTTAGGTATGACACCGCCTACCAGGTAATTTGCGTAGTCTGCAAAGCACGACACTCCCGTGACAGCTAGGATTCGTTCGTCAACGAACTCATCCTGGATGGGGTGTGGCTTATCCGTCTCTATTATTGGTGACATCCTTGATTGGTGATCGGCTACTGTGTTTTCAAACCATTTTTTATCCCTCTAAGTCAAATTCTTGCAGCAGCAAGATCCATCTCAAGAATCTTAGCTTTGATTTCTGTTTAGAAAAAAAAATTTCAAAGCAGCATGGTCAGTGTAAACGATTACCTTTTTTCCTAATAAATAGGTTCTGAATTTGTCGAAGGCATACACCACTGCTAACAATTCCTTTTCTGTGGTGGCATAGTTCATCTAGGAAGGATTCAACACGTGACTTGCATAGTAAATAACATGCAACAACTTCTCTCTTCTTTGCCCAAGCACTGCTCCCACTGCTATGTCACTTGCTTCACACATGATTTCGAATAGTAGGGACCAATCGGGAGAAATAACTATCGGTGCGGTCACCAACCTATTCTTCAATGTTTCAAAGGCTTCGCCACATTTTTTATCAAAAATAATAGGAGTGTCTTTCACTATTAAGCTAGTCAATGGCTTCGCGACTTTTGAAAAATCTCTTATGAACATGTTGTAGAATCCCGCATGTCCTAAGAAACTCCTTATACCCTTCTCATTCACCGGTGGAGGTAAATTTTCTATCACCTCTACTTTCGCTTTGTCCATTTCAATCCCTCTATGTGAAATCTTGTGGCCCAACACTATTCCCTCTCTCACCATGAAGTGATACTTTTCCCAGTTGAGGATTAGGTTGGTTTGTTGACATCTTTCTAGTACCAGATACAAATTTGTCAAACACTCGTCAAACGAGGGCCCGAACACCAAAAAGTCATCCATAAACACTTCCATGTTCTTCTCGAGCATGTCAGCAAATATAGACGTCATGCACCTTTGAAAAGTAGTTGGGGCGTTACATAAGCCAAATGGCATCCGTCTGTAAGCAAAAATACCGTATGGACATGTGAAAGCTGTCTTCTCCTGATCTTCAGGGGCTACTGCAATTTGGTTGTAACGAATACCCATCAAAAAGCAATAGTAATCATACCGAGGCTAACCTTTCTAACATCGATCAATGAAAGGAAGAGAAAGTGATCCTTCCTTGTATCCATGTTCAACCTTCTGTAACCAATGCACACTCTTCATCCGGTGACTGTTCTGGTTGGAATCAACTCGTTCTTCTCGTTCATCATAACCGTTGTTCCTCCCTTTTTTGGTACAATATGAATCGAACTCACCGTGAGCTATCGGATATTGGGTAAATGAGTCCGCATCCAACAACTTCACGACTTCCTTGCGCACTTCCTTCATAGGTGGATTAAGTCTCCTTTGAGGTTGCGGCTGGCTTATGATCATCTTCCATTAGGATCTTGTGCATACACCTTTGTAGGGCTAATACCTTTCAAGTCTTGATTGCCCATCCAATAGCACTTTTGTATCTCTTGAGTACTGTATGATTTTTCCTCTGCCAACTTTTAAAGGCGAGTTGATAATTCTTGGAGATTTCTCTTCCGAATCAAGAAAATGTATATCAAATTTCCGGTGTTGTTTCAACTCCATCCCTTTCTTTTCTTCCTTTTCTCAACGAAGGTTGTGGTTGCCATAAATCATCCACCTTTAGTGTATGTTTCGACCATTGAGGTTGAGTTTCTATCATATCTAATACCTCTAACTCCTTTTCATCAATCTCTTCATCTTTTTAAAAATTAGCCAGCCTCAACACTCTCTCTAGAGGTAATTCAGGTACATGGCAATGCACTAATTTGATGAATACTGTATCCAAAACTTCAATATTCTTGCTTGTGCCAATATCTTCTTTGAACTTCATTGACTCTCTAACATTGATTTTTAGCACTTCATTGTAGACCTTGAGGGTCATAGTTCCTTCTTCCATGTCTATCATCACTCTGCCTGTTTCAAGAAAAGGCCTTCCCAATTTTATTGGAATTTCCTCGTCCTCCGGCATATCCAAAACCACAAAATCAACCGGAAACACAAACTTGTCTATCTTCACAACAACATCCGTTGCTATTCCATGTGGTCTTTTCATCGAATTGTCAGCAAATTGTAATGTCATCCTTGTAACTTTGACTTCACCAATGCCAAGCTTGTTATAAATTGAGAGAGGCATAAGACTTACACAAGCACCAAGATCAATCAGTGCCTTTTTGAATGTCCTATCCCATGTACGGAGATAGTAAGCGCCCCTTTGTCTTTCTTCTTTAATGGAACCTTCAAACCCTATAAAATAGCACTACATATTTGATTAGTATAGGGATCAATCTCAATAGCGCTTTTTGAGATGATGTCCTTCATGAACTTTGCATAAGCGGCATACGCTCTAAAGCTTCAGAAAATGGAATGTTAATCTCCAGCTTCTTGAATAACTCCAAAAATTTATCGAAGTTCTTCTCATTCAGATCTTTCTTCTTTGTTCTTGCAGGGTATGGGAGGACAACTTTAGGTTTCTCCTCTTTAGGCTTTTCTTTTTCCCCTACTAGTCTTCTTATTTCTTCCTCAGTTTCTTATCCTCCCTGATTTCCAGATCTACTTCAAGTAAGCCTTCCTCTTCGATCTCTTTTTTCTCAAATTCAAGTTAGCCTTCCGATGATTATCTCTTGTATTTGTACGGTTGTACCATAAAGAACACGGTGCTTGCACATTCGCCAATTATTGAGCTATTTGACCCCGAACCTCAAGATTTTTGATTGGCGTTGAGGTGTTCTTGTGATTGTTTCTTGTTTCATCACGGCTGGATATTATGAGCTGCCATCTTTTCAATAGCTAACTCCCAATCGCTTTCTTAGGAGTTTGTTGTTGTTGTTGATCTTGGTTTTGGTATTGACCACGACCTTCTTTGTTGAGTGTTCCCTTTTTGATTCCTCCACCCAAAGATTGGATGGTTCTTACAACCTGGATTATAAGTGTTGGAATAGGGATTATTCTGTTTGAGGAACTTTATTTCTTCAATCTGCTGAGCTGTTGCAAAATAGTGTGATGTCAGATGAGGTTCGCCACAAATATCACAGATAGCACTTTGGCCTTGTTGGACTTGAGCCACCTGCTGAGTAGTAATATTCATGGCTTTCAACTTCTTTTCTACTTCGACAGCTATTGCTTCTTCAATTTTTAATTGCTTATTTGCTTCCAACTTCAAATCTATTACTCCATCTTGCTTGCTTGCAACCCAGTCGTATAATTCCAGATGCTCATTTGTAGTTATCGCTTCAATAATCTTCCTGATGCCAGTGGCTGCTGAGAAGTTAGATGAGCCACCAGCTGCTGTGTCAATGAGTTTCTTCGTTTTGATTCTCAGACCATTCATAAACATCTGCATCTGCTCGGTCTGATCCAGGTTATGAGTAGGGAAAGCAACCAAGAGTCTCTTAAAGCTCTTGAAAGAGTCTCTTAATGATTCACCCTCCTTCTGCTTGAAATTGAGGATTTCATATCTTTTTCTCATAAACACCGATGCTGGAAAATATTCATTGAGAGATGTTGTTTCCATATCTTCCCAAGATGTAATGCTGCCCACGGGAAGAGAATAGAACCACTCTTTTGCTTCGTCTACAAGGGTGAATGGAAACATGCACAACTTTTTCTGCTCTTCAGTATGCCCATCTATTTTGAGAGTAGTGCTCATAGTCAGGAATCGTTGCAAATGCTTGTTAGCATCTTCATTAACCCTTCCAGAAAAAGATCTCTTCTCCAACTGAGTGATGGTGCTCGGATGGAGCTGAAAATTAGGAACATTCACGAGTTGGTTGACAATGGTCAATCTTCCCCCCGGTGCATTTGTCCCTCCATAATCCCCTAGAAATCTTTCTTTAGGTGGATTCATTGTCTCAGCTTCTGACTCTGAGCCGGAGTGTGTTGAATTCTTATCTTCTTCCTTGGCCAGTCTTGCTTGCTTTGCTACTCTTCGTCGAGCGTGAAAGGTTCTTTCTATTTTTGCGTCAAAAAGATATTCTACTGAGGCCTGACCTCGCATAAAATATTAGACACAATATTAGTTCTAATACAATGTAATAGAAAATAAATAAACAAATGAATAGAAAATTTTTAATTGCAGAGCAATAAAATTTCAATCAAACTAAGAGTAAATCAGTATTTTGGCAGTCCCCGGCAACGGCGCCAAAAACTTGATCAGAAAAATAGCAAGTGTACTATTTTCGCCGATGTAGTTATAATGAGTTTCCGCAAGTATCAATCTCGAGGACTGCGTAGTAAATACCTATTCGTGCTCTTAATTCAATTGAACAAAAACAATGGTTGGGTTGATTTTAAAACTTTCAATTACACTCGTAACAAATAATGACTGATGAAATTTAATGAGAATGATGCTAGGGTGAGTGGTTGATTTAACAAATCTATGATCCGAATTCAGATTTCCTCATTGCATGTGAAAACTGTCAATTACCTATCTCTAGATTGTTCTTCCTTAAGTCCTTAATGCAGAAACTATTAAAACCCCAATCCTTATTCAAATGTCCATTCAAATAACTCTTGGTTTTAACCATAAAAATATCAAGAATTCAAGTGATTAAAAAGAGTTTCTAGTCCTAGGTGAGACTCCTAATAACCTAATTGTGTAGAAACCCTAACAATCACAGTCCTGCCAATTGTTAGTCATAGGTCTACATGTATTTGTCTGATACATGATCATAGGAACACTACACAATTAAATTGAAATAGAAAAACACTGCATTAAGGAAATCAAGTATTCGAATTCATACAATCATCAAATCAGGACCACCCCCTAGCATTGGGGGGTTTAGCCTCTCATAGTATTCGAAGAAAATATCAGATAAAAGTTAAACATTACAAAGAATAACAATGACTTTGATCTTCAATGGTGGCTTCCCTTGAATCTCGCTGTCTCCGAATTCCTCTTCGTAGCTATCATTTTCTCTATAATCTTTTCTCTCGTGCTTTTCCCAAGTCCTTTCTCTCTATCCTCAAATTCCTTCTAATAGTCTCTGCTCTATCCAAGTCTTGGCAAAAGTTAAAAGTACCCTTAATGACAACAAAGAGTTCCAAAAATAGAAAAAACCAAGTTTCCACACGCTCCCATCAACACGGGCCGTGTTGATAAACACGGGTGCCCGTGTTGATCTCTGCATCAGAAGTCATGTTCCAGGCCATTCAACACGGGTCGTGTTGATAAACACGGATGCCCGTGGCTATCCACCGACTTAGGTCATTTTTGCGCTTTCCTTTTGCTTTTCAACACGGGCCGTGTTGATGAACACGGGTGCCCGTGTTGACCTCTGAGATCTTCAAAATCTTTAACTCTCATCCTTCCGAGGTGCTTATCGTCCTGCTATAAGTTCCTTCTATCGCATGCGTTAACTTGAAACACTGAGACTACCCTAAAAGCATAAAACAATAATTTTAAAGACACTTAAACTCAAAAATGCACAACAAGACTAAAATAACCGAAAACACTAACTTCCTTAAAAGCCACTAAAAAACGACCACAGATGTTACCAGATTGATGAATTTATGCCGAATAGAACACATAAACTTACTAGAAATGGTGACCCATCATTAGTATTCTTGTGAGCCAAGCAATTATCTGAATGATAATTGTATTGGAGTAGGATTTTCTACAAGTGTTGTTTTTTGTCACTCAATGCTTTGAAGCACGAGTGCTATGTCTCTTGATTAGAAGATTTGAAGCATGATCAAGTGTTTGTGTTGAAGAATGTCTTCATAATTCTTTTAAGTATTAGTTTGTAATCACTTCTGTGATTGAGGGGGAGTGAGTAGGTTCTCAGGTCTAAGTGTTTCTTAGATTGAAGTTGCATTGGGTAGGTCTTAAGTGAAGGATATAAACAGTTGGTTTAATCCAAAATTAATACCTCTTATAGTGGATTTCCTCCCTGGCTTGGTAGCCCCCAGATGTAGGTGTAGTTACACACCGAACTAGGTTAACAATTGATTGTCTCCTTTACTATTTTTACTTTATATTGTTAAAAAGTTCGTCAGATACTAGTGTCATAACATTCTATTTGACATCAAGTATCTGTTACCAGAATTTCAATTGGCATCAGAGCAGGCACCCTGCCTATCTATCTAGGTGAGATCTAGGGACAATATTTTCTGGAACTATGGACAAGGAAGGAGGATTTGGGAGCAGACCACCCATTCTGGATGGATCAAACTATGACTACTGGAAACCTCGTATGGTTGCCTTCTTGAAGTCACTGGATAATAAAGCTTGGAGAGCTGTTGACAAAGGATGGAAACATCCTATCAAGATTGAGAAAGATGGAACTACTAGTCAGAAACCTGAGGAAGAATGGAGCAAAGAAGATGAAGAGTTGTCCCTGGGCAACTCTAAGGCAATGAACGCTTTGTTCAATGGAATTGATAAAAACATATTCAGACTAGTGCATCAGTGTGAACAGGTCAAAGATGTTTGGGATACTCTCAAGACCACTCATAAGGGTACGTCCAAGGTAAAAATGTCAAGACTGCATATGCTCACTACCAAATTTGAGAACCTGAGGATGAAGGAAGATGAGACCATTCATGAGTTTCACATGAACATTCTTGATATTGCCAATACCTCAGGAGCCTTGGGAGAAAAAATGTCTGAAGAAAAACTTGTAAGAAAGATTCTCAGATCTTTGCCAAAAAGGTTTGCTATGAAGGTGACTACCATAGAAGAAGCTCAGGACATATGCAACTTTAAGGTAGATGAACTCATTGGTTCCCTCCAAACATTTGAGATGGGAATTAGTGACAATGCTAAAAAGAAGAACAAAAGCATATCCTTTGTATCCAATACTGAAGAGGGAACTAAAGAAAGTGATGAAGAGAATTTATCAGAAGTTATAGCTTTGCTTGGAAGACAGTTCAACAGAATCATAAAGAGAATGGACCAGAAGCCAAGATCGAATGTCAAGAACATCTACCCTGACACCAGCAGGACTTATGATTCAAACAGAAGAGCAAAATTTGAAGAAAAAGTCAACCAAAGCAAAGGGATTCAATGTCATGGATGTGAAGGCTATGGACACATTAGAGGTGAATGTCATACCTATCTAAAGAAACAAAAGAAAGAATTTGTTACTTGTGCGATGGTGACTCAAGAGTGACTCTAAGAGGAATCACTAAATTGGTTACTCCACTAAGCGGCCTATGTAATTCAAACAATGAGTCAAGTGATGAGGGTGACTTTTGAAGAACTTGGAGACTCATACAAAAGTTGTGTATCGAGTCTTTGAAGTCATCAACAAGGGAAGTAGAAGAAACTCATAGTGAAGTGGAATTTGAGAAAAGGACCACATTGCAACTATAACTCACCTCAAGGTGAAGTCCTCGTGCTAAACTCCAAACTTGATCGGATGACAAAGTGCATCGAATGTTAACCAACGGAACGACAAATTGGAAGAAATCCTTCAAAGCTGGACAAAATCACGGAAATATGTCTAGAATAGGCTTTGTTCTGCAAAGGAATCTACTTTTGACATCAATCAACCAAGACACGAAGGCGGATGTCAAAAGCAGATGTCACAACATAGGACTCAACATCAAAGAAAAAAAAACGAATCACTCAAAGAGAAATTTCAATAATGGAATGTCATTCTTTGGAAGATTTGGACACATAAAACCATTATGCTTTAGACTATATGGATATCCTGATCTGACTCCTCGTGTAAAATCTAAAATTAATGGGCCAACCAAGAATCAACAATGGATGGCAAAAACTGAAGCTTTAATAGCTCACACTTCTCTTAGAGTTTCAGCCAAAGAAGTGGTACTTTGGTGGGTCTTCTAAACACATGACTAGAATCAAGAATATGTTGAGTGACATCAAACCACACACTACTAGCTATGTAACTTTTGGAGATGGAGCAAGAGGTGAAATCAAAGGTGTTGGAAAACATGACTGTCCTGGAGTTCGAAACTTGGATGGTGTGTTGCTGGTAAATGGACTAACTGCAAATCTCATCAGTATTAGTCAACTATATGATCGAGGATTCAAGGTCAACTTCATAAAGTCTGAATGCCTTGTTACAAATGAAGAAAAGGAAGTTGTCATGAGAGGAGTCAGGTCAAAAGATAACTACTACTTATGGGAGTCTAAGAATACTAACTACTCCTCTGTGTCCTCTATAGCCAGAGAAGAAAAAGGAAGTGGCTGTGGCATCAAAAACTTGGTCATTTCACCTTAGAAGAATCAAAAAGATCATCTTCATGGAAGCTATCAGAGGAATTCCAAAGCTTCAAATTGATTAAGAAAGAGTCTGTGGTGAAGGTTAGGTTGGCAAGAAAACCAGGATGTCACATCCAAAGACTAGACATCTAACCACTTCCAAGGTTCTGGTACTTCTACACATGGATTTGATGGGTCCTATGCAGGTAGAAAGCCTTGGTGGGAAGAGATATGCCTATGTTGTTGTGGATGACTTTTCCAGATATACCTGGATAAACTTCATTAAAGAAAAATATGATGTGTTTGATGTCTTTAAAGAATTGTGCAAAAGACTTCAAAGAGAAAAAGAAAAGTGGTATTGTCAAGATCAGAAGTGACCATGGAAAGGAGTTTGAAAACATTAAGTTTGCTGAGTTCTGCTCTTCAGAAGGGAACAATCATGAATTTTCCTCACCTATAACTCCTCAGCAAAATGGAGTTGTGGAAAGGAAAAACAGAACCATACAAGAATCTTCCAGGGCCATGATACATGCCAAGAAATTTCCCATTTACTTTTGGGCTGAAGCTATGAATACAGCATGCTATGTTCATATGAGTCGACTTGAGAAGGGAACCTCCTCTACCTCGTATGAAATATGGAAATGGAGAAAACCTACTACGAAGTACTTTCATGTCTTTGGAAGTAAGTGTTACATCCTGACAGATCATGAGCAAAGGAGAAAAATGGATCCTAAAAGTGATTAAGGAATATTTATGGGGTACTCTACCAACAGTAGAGCGTATAGGGTGTTAAATTCTAGAACCAAAGTTATGATGGAATCCATCAATGTCATTGTTGATGATCATCATGAGGAAGCCAATGTCACGTATGATTCTTTGATACTCCCACTGATGCGTCTACAAAAATTGATGACTCAAATCCTACCTCCTCAGATTCTGAATCAAAATCATCCAACAAAGAACCTTCCATCAGAATTCAGAAAGATCATCCTAAAGAACTTATCATAGGGGATCCCAATAGTGGAGTTGTTACAAGATCTAGAGAAATCATCTCAAACTCTTGCTTCGTATCCAAAATTGAACCAAAGGATGTTAAGGAAGCCTTGACTGATGAGTATTGGATTAATGCCATGCAAGATGAATTGAATCAATTCAAACGGCATGAAGTGTGGGAGCTGGTTCCTAGACCTGAGGGAACAAATATTATTGGCACTAAGTGGATATACAAAAACAAATCTGATGTAGAGGGAGTTTCCACTAGAAATAAAGCAAGGTTAGTTTCTCAAGGATACACTCAAGTTGAAGGGACTGTCTTTGATGAAACCTTTGCTCCTGTTGCTACACTGGAGTCAATAAGACTACTCATGAGAGTTGCCTGTCTTCTAAAGTTTAAATTTTTTCAAATGGATGTGATAAGTGATTTTTTAAATGGATACTTGAATGAGGAAGTGTATGTGGAACAGCCTAAGGGGTTTGTTGATCCAAACCTTCCTGATCATGTGTACAAGTTAGGAAAAGCTCTATATAGTCTGAAACAAGCTCCTAGAGCTTGGTATGAAAGATTGATCAAGTTCCTCACTGACAAAGGATACAGGAAAGGAGGAATAGACAAAACTTTATTTGTGAAGGATGAAGGAGGAAAAATCATGGTTGCACAAATTTATGTGGATGATATAGTGTTTGGTGAAATGTCAGACATAATGGTTTAACACTTTGCTGATCAAATGCAGTCTGAATTTGAAATGAGTCTCATGGGAGAATTGAATTATTTTCTTGGGCTACAAGTCACACAGATGGAAGACTCTACTTTCCTTTCTCAAAGCAAGTATCCCAAGAACATAGTAAAAAAATTTGGGATGGAAAATGCCAGTCACAAAAGAACTCCCACTCCTACTCATTTAAAGATATCCAAAGATATAGGTGGTACCAATGTTGATCAAAGCTTGTACAGAAGCATGATAGGAATTCTGCTATATCTAACAGCCAACAGACCTGATATAGCATTTGCAGTTGGAGGTGCTAGATATCAGGCAGAACCCAAAGTTAGTCACATAAATCAAGTAAAAAGAATTCTAAAGTATGTGAATGGAACTTGCAACTATGGTATGTTGTATTCTCATGGATGTGACCCTAGAGGATGTTTCTTCTTAGGAAACAATCTCATTACCTGGTTTAGCAAGAAGAAAAACTGTGTATCTCTATCCACTGCCGAAGCTAAGTACATAGCAGCTGGTAGCAGTTGCTCTCAACTTGTTTGGATGAAATAGATGTTAACTGAATACAATGTCACACAGAATGTCATGACATTATATTGTGACAACCTAAGTGCTACCAATATATCCAAGAACCCCATAAAACACAGCAGGACCAAGCACATTGATATTAGACATCACTTCATAAGAGACCTTGTGGAAGATAAAGTGATTACATTGGAGCATGTTGCCACTGATCTACAGCTGGCTGACATTTTTACAAAGGCTCTAGATGCAAATCAGTTTGAGAACTTAAGGGGTAAATTGGAATTTGCCTGTATGAGGAATTATAACAATTAATTTTCCATGGGAGATTTAATGAGAAATTCATTTATTTGAAGTCATTTTTGACTGGGCAAATAACTAATCTCCTCTCTTTCAAACATATCGGAAGAGGAATAGTCTTCCTAATATTCCATACCTCATTTCTATTTTTCATCTTCCTCTCTCACAAAAATTATACTCCACACGATCATTAACTTTCGATCATCAAGATGTCTTCCAAAAGAGAATAGCTTTGGAGAGAGAAGTGGCTAGCAATGCCCTTGACTGCAAGGAGGTTATGGATCTTATCCATTTTGCTGGATTGTTGAAGATTGTTGCCCACTTCCCTAAGTGTTATGAAATTCTTGTAAAATAATTCATTGTAAACTTGTCTGAAGAGTGTACTGATGGGAAGTCTAAGGACTTTAGGAAAGTGTATGTTAGAGGCAAGTGTGTTACCTTCTCATCTACTGTGATCAATAATTTTCTGGGAAGGTCTGATGAAGCACAACCTGAGCTGGAAGTCACTGACAATCTGGTTTGTCAAGTAATCACTAGAAAACAGGTAAAGAACTAGCCATTGAAAGGAAAAATGTCTGCTAGCAAGTTGAGTATGAAATTTTCCATGCTGCATAAGATTGGTGCAGCCAACTGGGTTCCTACAAATCATAAGTCTACCATTGCAACTGGGCTGGGTAGATTCATTTATGCTATTGGAACAAAAGAAAAATTTGACTATGGAACATACATATTTGATCAAACTATAAAGCATGGTGGAAGTTTTGCCGTAAAAGGTCCTATCGCTTTTCCCTCCCTCATATGTGGGATTATTTTGAACCAATACCCTGATATTCTTCTTGAGAGAGACTCTGTGTGCAAAAGAGACTCTGCTCTTGGCTTTCACTATAAACTGTTTCAGGGAACTCATGTCCCTGATATTGTCATGACATCTGGTGAGACATCCACCATAAACCTTCTTTCAAGAAGGCTGATGTCATTGTTGTGCTAAAGGAAACTTGCAAAAAGCTTGAGACAAGGAAGAAATCTCTTGAAGAATTGATCAAGGCTCTTAAACAAGATAAGAATGATGTAGAGGTTGAGGATGAAAAGTTGAATGAGGATGAAGATGTGAATGAAGAACAACATGCTGGCACTGAAAACAATTCAACGGAAGAAGGTGATGAAGACAGTGACAACTTAGGAGATGATTCTACCTGAAAAGAGTTGTTGGTGTTTTGCTTTTGGTGCAGGTTGTTGGTTACTGCTTGGTGTCTGCAGCTTGTTGATGTTTTTTTTTGTGTTGTTTAACTGATGTTTCTTTTATGGTTCTGACTTTAATTTTTTGGCCTATAACTAATGGTGTACTTGAACTTGATGTACTGGGCTCTTGTACCTTTGGCCCCTTTGTGGATAAAAAGGGGGAGAATTAATTAGGATTGTTCTGGGTTACTACTCTGGGTTTAGTTTGGTAGTTTTATTTTTTTTCTGCTGCTCTAGTTGTTCTTTGATAGTTTAGATGGTTTTAGCAAAACATTTGCCAAATGGGGAGTTTGTAAGTGTTTTGTGTTGGCTGCAATTTTTGGTAAAACCAGGTTGATGTGCCAATGTATTGACTGATGTCATGACATTCTGATATGAAGACAATTCTGCAGGAGGAGTGTGTTTACAGATGCAGCTCAGTATATTTGTATAACAAATGTTATGCTATTCTTAGAAGAACATGTTCTGCAAGAGAAGTGTGCGTGATGTGTGATGTCACATCCAATGTTAAGACATTCTGAATAAGTTTATTATGGGATGGATCCTTTCAGGAGGAAACCGTGATTAAACTCCTTTTTACGTGGAAATTAGGTTAACATTGGTTAACCCTAATTATTGTTTTGCAAGCCCAAGACCAAGTCCACAGTTTAACATTGGTTAACCCAAATATTGTTTTGCAAGCCCAAGACCAAGTACACTCATGCATCTTTATAAACTCACTTATCCTAATGTTAATGTTGCGCGTTTTGAAAAGAAAAAATAGAAGAAGAAAGCAGACGACAGAATTGTTGAACGTGAGTTCAAGACTGTTTTCTTTGTGTTAGTTTTCTTGTGAGCCAAGCAATTATCAGAATGATAATTGTATTGGAGTAGGATTTTCTATAAGTGTTGTTTTTTGTCACTCAAAGCTTCGAAGCACGAGTGCTATATCTCTTGATTAAAAGCTTTGAAGCACGATCAAGTGTTTGTGTTGAAGAATGTCTTCATAATTCTTTTAAGTATTAGTTTGTAATCACTTCTGTGATTGAGGGGGAGTGAGTAGGTTCTCAGGTCTAAGTGTTTCTTAGATTGAAGTTGCATTGGGTAGGTCTTAAGTGAAGGATATAAATAGTTGGTTTAATCCAAAATTAATACCTCTTATAGTGGATTTCCACCCTGGCTCGGCAGCCCCCAGATGTAGGTGTAGTTACACACCGAACTGGGTTAACAATTGATTGTCTCCTTTACTGTTTTTACTTTATATTGTTAAGAAGTTCGTCAGATACCAGTGTCATAACATTCTATTTGACATCAAGTATCTGTTGCCAGAATTTTAATTTTTAATCGTAAATTGTAGTTGATGCTTTGATATAATTGCTTGTACTTATAGTTATTTGTTTTAGCTAAAATTTGCCAAAGAGGGGAGATTGTAAGTTCCTGATTTGTATGGATTGGCTTAATTTTAATAAAACAAATAATAGAAGCAATAATGTATTGAACAATAGGACATTTAACTTGTTGTAGTCATATTTAAATGACTAAACACACTGTGTTGAAGTTTTTTAACATCTAGAACAACATGTCAAATGAGATGTTGAGACATCAGACATCAGACATCACGTTGTTGAACTGTTAAGTTTGTTATAATTCTGGTTTAATTTGTGCAGAATATTCAGGGAATATTATGCAACATATGTGGTGTATAGTTGAAGGCATTTGTGGAGGTCCAGGAGCTAAGTAGAAAAATCCGAAAGGACCTTCATTGTTGCAGAAGTTGTCTTCTTGTTTGTTAATGTAGAAGTTTTTTACAGCTTCAAGCTGTTATTTGAAGGCCGAAATCCAGTTGTGTAATAGGTTATAAATAAGTATTTGTAACCTATTTTTAGTAAGCTAGCCGGTTTTAGAAAGATGTAGTCTTTAGGGTTCGCCATCTAAGTGAACCACCCAGATTGTAGAATGGTCACTGATTTGTGCCTCGAGGCCTGTAGGAAAGAGGTTTATTTTACTCACTCAAAAGCTGTGAAGAAATGAGTGCAATTGTGTTCTTAGGGAAAACTGTGAAGTAACTCCAAGTATTTGTGTCAATGAATTTTTGACTGTTTTGTGTTTGGAGTGATGTTCTCCAAACTGGTTTTGTATGTTGCAGAGGTTTGCAGCAGGTTTAGGTACCACTAGGGAGTGAGAAGAGGTTCTCTTATATTAGATGGGTTTCTAAGGTAAAGGTTTCATTGGGTAATGATTAGGTAGCTGGAGGTTGTTTACATAAAATAATACTACTGATAATGGAGTCTTCTTCCTGGCTTGGTATCCCCCAGACGTAGGTTGGTTGAACCGAACTGGGTTAACAATTCTGCGGTGTTTTTATTGCTTTCTTGCACTATTAATTTTACTGCTACCTTGTTGTTTTTATAATGTCAAATCAGATGTCAAGACATTCTTATATGACATCTAAGTTTGTTGTAACCAGAATTTCAGACAAACATACATAATTTTAACGAACATAGATAAAGAGAAACAACAACACACAGAACCATAAATGAGAGACAAAAAATATTTCCTTAGCCATTAAAGACATCACATTTTACTTTCAACAAATAATCTTCTGAGTGGTTTTCAGGACCATCTTTTGCCAACATCTTCTTGATTGAATCCACTATTCCATCCAGGAAGATAACTTCAGACAAAATTCTCCTGTAAGGAATGTAGGATTTAACCCGATATCTGGACTCAAAACGGATTTCCAGAGGTAATTGAAAATAGTCTGAGGAAGATTGACTTTATGCTTCTTAAGTAGAAGACTAATTAGAGCCTTGTTCCCGTATCTCAAAAGATATTTATTTTCTCCTCTAGGAAGAAGATTAGAGACACAGAGACTGAACCAAGCTTTTGGTATAGGCAGAAGATTTTCGGGGTTCAAGGGTTCATAACTAGAATACATGTCATGAAGAGATGAAAATATCTCAGACATAAGAAACATGCTCCTTGCCAAAGAAACAATCATTCCAACGACTTCACAACTAGTTGCTAGTTTAATTGAAAAGGGATTGATGGAGATGGGGAAATCACGGACATAAGACTCAATACATTCATCTTCAAAATTCAGGTGAGCATGCTTCTATAAATCTTTCACAAGGTTGACATACACAAGTTTTTCCATAAAGGTGAAGTACCTAGACCAATCTTGAAAGTAAGAGACACTAGCAATGCTACCACCAATGTGACCTTCTAGAGAGGAAAAAACAATGCGTTTTTCAACAATGATTTCTAGAAGATCTTCATTGCCGAGGAAGGTTACAGGAGGCATGAATTTGAAAGTTTGAGGCGAAGACACAGAACGAAGAGAAGAGAGAGAGAGATATGAAGCTTAAGAGGAGGCGGATTGATGAGACTACTTGGAGGAGTGTGTATATATATATATATACATCTAGGACGATGAGGATGGTATACCACTACATGAATGAAGATGAATACATACATATAGAGGACAAAATTATCAAGAGAAGGGAGTAGAGTAATAAACAGAGATCCTATAGGTCTAGAGATAATCAACTATAACATATTTGAACCTGACAAGTGGCGGTAGAATTTGACTCAATTCAACAGGACAGTCTTAACTTCTATCAAGAGGTTTGATTAGATGCAATTTTATAAGAGATACTACAGAAGATAATGAAAGAGGACTTACTTTTAGAGATTCTGATATCTTTATTGATATTCTTCATATGGACATCCGACTCCAGCAAGCTCTTGAGAGTGTACCATCTTTCCCAACAGTGACGATCAGACCATACTTATTTAGAGTGCCTCATCATCAAGACATATGTTTTGACACTTTATGCTAGATAATATTGTTCTTACAATGCTTGATTCACTCTGCTTCAAGAATTCTAACTCAAGGAATATGTTTCTTTGAGACTTTCTTCTTATGGTTTAACATCATGTATCTGAAGGTCTTCTTTAGATTTCATCTTTGCTTTTCCCAGATGCACTTCCTAATTAGCTTCAATCTACGATGTTTTCTTCAGAGTGATCTTTAAGATGTTCTGAACATCTCATATATAAGTTTGTCTTACTTCCTGCAATAGATATTTCTTGCTTCTTATGAACTTGCGAAGAACTTAATTCTCCTGAATTATAATTTCAAGAGAACAATGTTACCTCGCACCTTCTAGATTGTAGATTCCACAATTTTTTCCAAAACTTGTAACATTAAACTCTGATGAGTTTGAGTGACATTTGTAGTTTTGAGCTTGCTTGTTCCAAGTTAATACTGATCATATTTTTGATGATCAGAAACCTTCTTTTTCTCAACTGCCTCATGTCTTTTTCAAGGAAACGAAATCCATCATTTCATGCTTTCTGATAGTTTTTCTACAAATCATATCACGAGGTTCTTATGTTTATAACAGAAGAACAACATTCTTTCTTTTCTGCTTGAAGAAATTATCACTGAGATCTTAAGAGAAAGTCAAGGGTGGACTAATCCGTTTCTTGAAAACATCTCATATTCTTCAAGAACTTAATCTTCAGCAAACATTAGATCTATATCTTCTGATGATTTGATCCTCGAGCAAGTGAATTGTTTATTTTCTCATTACACCAGATAAACTTCAGTAGATGTAACTCTTCATCTGATGAATCTATTGTTCCCCTTTTGTCTTTCGATTTTTGAAAGAGATGGTAGTTGAAATTGAGTAACTATTTCTTGAAGTATTTCTTCACATGTTTTCTGGATCTTTTTCTGACACCGTTAGGTGTTTGATTTTGATCAATAACAGAACCAGGCTCTAATACCAATTGAAGGTGTGAAGAAAACACAAAAAGGGTGGTTTGAATTGGGTTTTCACTTCTTGATAAAATTTTCGTTCATTATGCAGCTTCGCGTAGATTCATGCTTCAAACTTTTTGCATGTAAGATCACTGCTTGTGATTGGTTCTAACTAATGCGTCTAACATGATGTATAAATATAAACTAGAAGGTATAAGCAAAAGTAAAGAACGTGTGATTTTATCCTAGTTCACGTGATAACCTCAAGATACTCCAGTTAACCCTTCCAAGTGATTTCGCCTTGAATTCAAGGTCTTAATCCACTATAATCAATATGATTACAATTGCACAAGCCAACTGACAGTGACTAACATAAAGTGACACGTTTAGTGATGTAGAGAGATATAACGTTCACTGACCTAATCAAAATCTAATCACACTTGATCTTCTGATAGGATTTCCCATAATGACCAGTAGCCACTGTCTTCTTGAGCTTCTGAGCTTCACTCACTTCCTCAAGGAATCTCAATGATATGTTGAGGATCTAAGCGATATAGCAATCATTGACTTCAATATTAGGTTGAAAGGGTTTTGTGTTTACAATTTGCTTATGATAAGCTGATTACACAAATGTTAAGTTTAGAGCACAAATATGAGAAACAACTCTTGTGCCTTCTACTTATGATATTCAGGTAGTTTCTTCACAGACAATCTACTTAAGCATTTGAGTCTTGATGTCATCTTCTTCTAAGCATGTTTAGAGAAACAACTCCTTGCTTATTTATAATTTCTTCAAAGATGTTTAACATGAATATTTGAGTGACATCTTATAGAAACCTTCTTCATCTTCCTTGATCTTCATCTGAAACTTTATAAGTATTTGCAATATTTATCAATGAAATCCATAACTGATATCTTCATTGTTATCTCGTAGTTAGTGTGAAACAACCGACTGAACATCATTGGATAACTATATCAATGAAGTCGCCATCGAGCGATTTTATCTCTTAAAGAGAAAGGTAAACATATCGAGAGAACACGAAGGGATAAGACACGGTCTTCGGCGAGAGAAAGGATAAGGGTCTATTACAGGAAGGTATTAGCACCCCACACGCCCATAGTACTCTATGGTATCCACTTCTATTTTTTATCTCATAGGTGTCTTTATATCTATTTATTGCTTAATCGCTACATATATGCTATGCTAAGGGAAATGCATGTGAAAGAAAGAAAATAAATAAAACACGGGGAAAAGAAGGAAGTATTTACAAAGTTTTGCTCGATCGAGCCCCGTGACAAGATGCCTATGTATTCCCTTGTGCAATGGGAAAGTCAGAGCGCCGTAGTTTGACTCAAATGTTTTAGTGGGTTTTGTGTTTTGTACTTATGAAAAAGGTTTTAAACACAAAAGAACATGCGCCCGTAGGCGAAAAAGAGTTTGCATTGGTTGGTTGTTTTTACCTTTGAAAAAGGAGTTTGAACCATTATTAAGTGTTTTGATTCTTTAAAAGAAAATAAAACAAGTTTTAGTTTTATTACATGCAAGTATGTAAAAGAAACTAGAAAACAAGGGAAACTAACTAGTTCTACCCCTAATGTTATCATACAAAAAATGGCCCTATGGTTGAGGATAAAAGTCTAAGCTCGAAGAGTACCCTAATCGAGCAAACCTGAGGAAACTATCTTAGCATCCACCTTGGTCGAACAGCCAAGGGATGGAGAGGGATTAAGCAAACAAGTGCTTTGGCAGAAGCACACAAGCAATGCAATGCACAAACAAATGTCACACAAGCGCAGGAGAAGGGGGTTGTTCCTTAGCCTACAATAACAAGTCAAGGACTAGAAGCAACCAGGAACCAACACATCCCGATTCCCGTGAGTGGTATCACCGCATGACAAGAATTGTCAAGTGTGAAGAGTAAATGATATGAGCTCTGCAATAACTGCAAACCCCAGGAAAGCGTGGAGATTAAGAATAGTGAACTCTTGCCACTTTATTGTCATTGACTCGATAAGGAAGCAATACAATTTGCGTGTGCTGAGCTGACACAGACTCGAACTGTGCGAGGGTCGATTGCGTCCCCTTTTCGCGTGCCAATCATATCATCATCATACAACAGGAAAAATAAAAAACGGGACTTTGCTTGGTGGTGCCACTCTAGGTTGCCTAACCACACTGACCTATGCAAGCACAATGTAAACACTTACTGAGAATTACCTCCCTATGCACGGTGGAGGATTTTAAATAGACCAAACACAATTAGCACACAATTTGTAGAATTCCTAGCTACAGGTCTTTAAACAGCGACTTTGAGCCCAACGATCTTATCCTAAGAATGACAAAGAAAGCGATAAACCCCTACTTCTCATGATATCTAGAAAAACTATAAGAGATAGCAATAAACAATGTATGGCAAATACCAAACAGATAACAAATCCGTAGAGCACTGCGAGCTAAGAAATACACCAGAAAACTTCGAGTAAGCTGCCATCGACGAAGCAATAATCTGAAATAGCTCGATCAATATAATTCATAAGGTGATATTGTGCAATATGTGCATGTAGCAGACACGACCTCATAACAAACAGAACACCTACACAAAGGTACATATCGAGACAAAATAGCAGAATATGTGTTTTTCGTAATATGAGAAAACACAAAGCAAAGTGCGTTTAAAATGCAAGCATAACCACGGGTGAAGTGGTACGTTAGTGTACCAAGATTAGGTACCTAACCAAAACATCCTCAATGTACCTTGCACAAGTCAACAAGCACGTCAAAAATAACAAGGAGGCGGGAATAAAGTCACATACTCAAATCACAAGCCAAAATATAATCTAAATGCAAAGAAATGGATTACGAACATATATAACAACATAAGAATGGAAAATCGGGCACGCACATAATACAAAATATCCCATGAGCGATATCAAAATCTAGCTAAATCCATCACAATAGTCCTCAAAAGAAATGCTACACATACTAGAGATTAAGAAAAGTAGGAAACCAAAAATCTATCCTATCATATGACTCAATTATGGATTTTAAATGAAAATAAGAACTATCTAAACATCTCAACATGTTAGTCAAGAGGTTAGTTGAGGGTTAGAACAAGTATTATACATTGTATGTAAGTAAAAATGACTCCTGACTAGGTAAACTAGTAAACAATTATCTATTTTTGTGTGATACAAAAGAAAAATCGAATGAGAACCTAATAAGATCTAAAAAATTATGAGAAAAATATCGAATGGCTACTCACCGTCATGTTATCGAGAACCTAATTTTAATAGTTGACAAACGGTTGAAAATTGCTTTGAAACGCAAAGTATTGTGGAAAAAAACAATTTCTAGACATATTATCGGAAATCGACTAAAAATGAATAGAATTAAATTATAAAAAATTCACAAAAAATATCAAAAATATCCTAAAATGTCAGAAAATTATTTTTCATATTTTTATAAATTAAATCGAATCTGAAATTGAACTATGTGTTGAAGTTATGTATTCTTTGAAACATGGGGTGTAAAAAGAATTTTGAGAATGAACTAGAATCAAATATAATCGCTACAAGTATGACTTGTGGAACTACTTGAAAGCTTAACAAGGAGTTTCGGCAAATTCACCTTCCATTTAGATGTATCGAATGATTGCATATGGCTTACCATGTATTCTTCTTCTCATAATAGTAACAATTTTCCCCTTAGTTGGGTACTTGACTTATGATGCGGGGTAGAAGCAGTGCCCCATGTATCCAAGGGTGTCGAAGCAAGAAAAGAGTAAATTTGGACGAATGTCCATCACAAAGAAAGTAGGGTCAAAAGTATGGGAACCTACTTTGATTGGCGAGTAAGATTTCAAGTATTGTTCTTTTCGAACCATCAAAAGCCACTACGATTATATCATAAGGCTTCATGACCACTTCTTCAACATTAAGTTGGTCAAAGCACTATTCGGTGGGACATTCGAGCGAGACCCGTATCCACCAATGCGTGAGACAACGTGGTTCCTTGCATTCAATAGAGATGTGCAAGGATTTATTGTGCTTTCTCCCGAGTCGGATCGACATCGAGCCTAAACCATTGTCGGCGGTCGGGATAGCAATGCAATTTTGAATTGGTCGGCGGTATCTTCTGACGCGTGAGCATTCTTGAACCTTCACCAAGGCATTAGCATGAGCCTCGGAGCATAACAACGAGCTAGCATGGAGATCTTGGATGGATCATCTACTTGTTCCTGACATTATAGTCGCTCTTTTAATGATCTTGAATTTCCTCCATTTCTTGCATGGAGATGTCTGACAAATTCCTTTGGTACTTATATGCGAGGCGAGGTTGAGTCACTTTGTCTTTCCTTTGAACTTGGTTTGGTTCAATAGCGAATCTGTTGGTGTAGTAGTATCCTTGGAGGAGATATCTAGAAAAACACTCTTAGGTTACAGTTACTTTGCTTGATCCGTTGATATTGTCAATGTCGGGATTTGTAGCTTCAACTATATTGTCTTTGATGGTTATGGCTCTTGCTTGGCCATGATAGTAGTGAACTTTGGCTCCATAATTCCAAGGTATAGCTTTGTTAGAGGAATATGGAATTGATCTGGGCGAGGTAATAACGAGAGGTGCCATTCCGGGTGCAGGATCGGTAGATGTGATCCTTATGGTGTTCACATCTGCGTATTCTTCAGGATAATCATCTCCCCATCTGGTTGCTTTGATATCTTCAATTGGAATCTCATAGTTATCAGGAATGGTATACTTCACCATGAATTCATACTTTCCACTTGGCTGCACCAAGGTATCCCAAACTTTTGGGACGACTTCTCTTATGTCTTTGATCTTCAGACTTTTAGAAACATCTTCGCATAGACTCTCTACAGATGGAGCCTTTAGGAAAATCAGATGATTGAAGAATGGGCCTTTTAGTGTTACCATGAACATATCAACCAATTCTCTATTAGACAAGGTTGGTTGAACTCTGCCTGCTAGATCTCTCCATTTCTGGGCGTATTCTTTGAATTTCTCGTCACGGCCCATAAACATGCTCTATAGTTGCATACGGGTTGGTTCTAACTCAACATTGTACTGGTACAGTTTGTAGAAAGTATCTTCCAAATCATTCCATGTATGAATGTGGGTATTATCTAGCTGATAATACCACTCCAACTGTGTTCCGGACAAACTTTCTTGAAAGAAATG
Organism: Vicia sativa; assembly: GCA_021764765.1. NCBI lineage: Eukaryota > Viridiplantae > Streptophyta > Magnoliopsida > Fabales > Fabaceae > Vicia > Vicia sativa. The sequence goes on from CM038793.1 coordinate 230,646,567, forward strand.
TACCCATAGCTTTCTGTCTTCAGTATGAGGATGAATTTTCTGAACATAGGACTTCAGATGCAGCTTCGGGCAAGAAATGCCATCATAATTAGCAAAGGCAGGGACCTTGAACTTGTGAATTGCCACTCCAGAACCAAACTCATATCATCGTGTTCAACCGACATTTTCAAATTGTCCACAACATTCAAGCGGTCTTCAAGTTGCTTGTATTTTTAAATCGTTAGTATCTTGCTTTCCTCATATAGTCTTGTTCTTTGTTTCGGACTCATGATGGCTTCCTTCATTGTTTTTGCGACTTGATTTCACCGCTCTTGTCGAGAACTCGAGTTGTCGACTACCTTGGCCAGGACCTTTGTGTTTCCTTCCCAGGTTGATGATTCCAACAATCTTCTTCTTTCTGGTGATGAGCTTGGATCTTCGGCCTTGAGCTAAGTTGGTGAACATTTCTTGGAATTGAGCATTCTGAGCCTAGAGATCTTTGACACGTTTGAGAGCCATATTTGCTCAAATAAGCAGTGAGAGAATGAGAAAACCGGTCTTGATGTACCTATTATGAGATGTTCGATATGATATTCAATGTTATCAATGCAATGTTTCCAAGGACCTTTGGGATTTAATTTTTAAACAAGAAACAAAATTTTTATTCGTTGACTTAGTAAGTACAAATGAAAGTTCAAGACAGTAAAATGAAATTCTTAGAGCTTAGGCCTCCCAAGGGCGCTTCCTTTTTGTGTTGAGATAGGTATTGATGCCTTACTCCTTGTGAAGTAGCTTTGTCAACTCCAATACTCTTTTCTCTTTAGCATAGCATTTAGCTTCGAACGTATCCCTTTCTTCTTTGAGTTGAATCCAAGATCTCATTAATTCTTCGAAATCAGTAGGCATTGTTCGCGTTAAAAAGTGACGCGCTAGGGAATCGAATCTAAATTCGAATCCTCTGGCTCGAAACGATTTACTCTTTTGATTTGTTTATAAAGATGCCGCGAGCATCAAGCTTTATTATTTTCAACACAAGAAATTATGATTATGAAAAAGGGGAAAGCTGCTAATACCCTCAATTGATTATGATATGCATTACGACTAGCGTAAACAAGACGTAACGCATTGGGGAGATTCCGGGCAAGGGGGTTTGTTATATAAAGGGAATAGACGGAGCACCCTAAATATATATAGTTATCTATAGCTTTATATATGAATATGTTTGATATGTTTGTGTGTTTTAATTGCTATTTCTATGATTGGGAAAGTTTCTCCTTTGGGATTTTAAGAAGGATAGATTATGAGGGATCCTAGTGTTTGTTATTATTGTGCTCATAAAGATCTTTGGATCTTACGCATACATACCCCTAGTGGGAATCGGAGCATTTATAGCTCGGATCTCTGAGGATCTATGGTTTGTTTGGTTTGAGGAGAAAAGAAATTTGCTCGCCAAGGATGAGACCTTGTGCCTACGTATTCTCAAAAGGATGTTGAGAAAGTAAGAGCAATCGTACTTCCCACTTATGCTAGTGGAAAGCAATGGAATGTTAGTAAGAGACACAGACAAATGTCATCTTAATGAAAAAATGTATCTAATCTATTTCATCACAAACATTTTGAAAAGTTTGACTGATTAAAATCTTTCATCGTAAGTTATAGGTGCTTTGCTCGAGTGTACAAGTGTTACCACTTACATGTTTAAGAAAGATGTTTTGAAAAATATGATTGAATCTTTTAATTGTAAGTATTGGGTGTTTTGCTTGAGTGTACAAGCGTTACCACTTACAGATTAAGAGATGTTTTTGTTTGAAAAGAGTTAGAAAAGTTTTTGACTGTATGTGATGTTATAGATGAGATACCTTTTCCAGAGAGATGATGGATGTCTAAATCTCAAGGAGAAATTGATTGGATTAGGGGATTGCTTTTAAGAAGCCCATGGGTCCTTGTATTGTAAGCCCAAGAGGCATTCCGTGGGTCATCGAGGGTCCTTGTATGAAGCTCAGAGGTATAGGGTATGGTGGCTTTGGCTTTAAAAGGGATTTCATAGGAAACCATCCTTTTGGAATTAAGAGCAATTTCACCGGAAATTATACTCTCATGGTTCTATCTAGCGAGTGATTCTTTGTATTGGAAGCCCAATAGGAGGCTGTTAAGAGAGGCTAAACTCAATGAGGAGTTCTTTTGAGCGAAGCCAAGGAGGCGACTCAGCGGTGGTGATGTCTTATATGAAGCCTAAGCGGAGGCTAAACTTAGATGAATGGGTTTCCTTGTACAAAGCCCAGAGGAGGCTGAACTCGGATGAAATGGGTTACCTTGTACAAAGCCCAGGAGGCTAACTACTGCATGGATGAGTTATCTTGTATAAAGCCCAGAGGAGGCTATAGCTGTGGGAATCTATTGATTAGACTAGCATTATGTTATAACTAGGCAGTTGTATAAACAAGTGTGTGTGTGATATGTATCCACGAATTTATGAAGGAAATATAAACAATGCATGATGTTTATTTACAAGAGTTTATGAAGGAAATATAAACAAGTGTGCGTGAAGCGAGCGTTTAAGCAGTAACTTGATTATTTACAAGTTTTGAATTGTGTACAAGGAAGTAAATATGTACCTGAGCAGTATTTATATAGGGAATTGTGGATGTACATAGGAGGTTGGGACTTACACCATAAGGGTGGCCCATTGGTTTAAAAGCGTTTCACAGGAATAATGCTCCTTTCAATACCAATGGTATTGGTGTATATCTGAGGCAAGCGGAAGCGAGCGATCGAAGTTTATGCATGTTTGAGTATTCTGAGGTATCTGTATTATGTACAGTAAAAATTTGTATGTATATGAAAAGAATTTGATATGTACAAGAAAAATATGTATGTACGTAAGAATGTTGGGACTTACACCGTAAGGAGGCCCATGATCGGTTAAAGTTTGAGAGAAAGCAATCGGTTTATCCTTCAATCGGATCGATCATGGTAAAAGATACTGAGTTTGATGAAAAGTTTTGAAGAATGTTACTTGAAAGTGTTTTGAAATGTGAAGTTTATTTATAAGAAGTTTTGAAAAGAATCGGGCTTGAAAGTTTGAAAAATCACCTTTAAGGTGTTTTGAAAAGTACTCAAAAGTACCATTTCGACTCGATCAAAATATAATCGGATGAAAGTTTTCGAAAATTTTGACACTATCTCAAAATAGATACATTTATTGACAAGTGTGTAACACGGTGGCCCGACTTTGTAGGTTTTGTATCGCAAATGCGGATAGCAAGAGTCGCCACCGACTTTTCTTATATCGATTAAGGGAAGGTAAAAATACAGAAAAAGACCTTCGTTAGATTAAGTAAGGGAGAATGGTTATGAAAAGGAAGGTATTAGCACCCCTTTCCATCCGTAGTTATCTCACGGCTCTTAGTTGCTCTTAGATCACTTTAAAAATTGCTTTACGTGTGTTTGAAAATGTTTTGAAAAAGGCATTTAACTTTGACTTTGTAATGATTCATGTAGGAATGTATACAAAGTGTTTGGAAATGTTTTTTTGTTTTGAAAAGAGTTTGAACTTTGATAAAAGTGTGAGGTGGGAAAAGTGTTTTGATAGAGCAAGCAACTAAAAGTCTTATTACCTACTCCGAATTGGTCGTTTTCGTGTTATTTTACTTTTCTTTAGAATAGCGCTATCCATACCATTAGTTGGTAGGTAACTCTATTTGTTGGATGTAAGCGGGACATTCGAAGGGACATCGTATGGTCATAGAAAGCAACTTGTAGGAAGTATCCTAGCACATTCGAAGGGACTATCATCATTTTTCGTAGGCGATAATCGAGGGTCAAGATCATGTATTCGGAGGCGACATCGTGGGTCTATGATCTTTGTATCGAAGGGACTGTGATGATTTGTTTGAAGGCAACAGTGCTAGGATACCTCTACGTTCAAGGGACTTGACCATTTTGAATTCGTAAAGCAACGAGAGAGAATTACCCTAAGGGGTGCATGTGTGAAGAAGTGTGTTGATTCAGATATTTGTTATCTTGGAAATTAGTGAGCTATGTTGATTTTATCTTGCCATATACGCCTAATTACTAACAGTTTATAGGGTGCGGAAATTAAAATGCGGAAAGATAAATGTCCTACGCTATTACATGGCTTTAGAGGCGAGATACATAATTTAAACATGCGGAAAATAAAAGCCCTAATTAAGCTATTACATCCCATGAGCGATTACATTATTGGAAAAAGAGCGGTAAAAAGAAATCGTCCGAAAGCAGGATAACACTGAAAAGATGAAAATCGGAAAATCGAGAGAAATCGAATAAGAGGAAAATGTTAGTAAAAATGCAAATTTTTGAATGAGAAAAATATTTCTTGCTGGAAATAACATTAATATGCTAAAATAATTTTTGGGATTTTTTGGAGATGATTTAATAATTAAAAACTAATTAAAAGTGATTTAAATGATAAATTATGAATAAAATTAAATTTTCATGCAAAATGATATTTTTTAATTTTATAAATTAAATAAACATTTTATGAAAATAAATGCACAAGGAAAAATGTTTTTGGTGATTTTTAATGCATGAGAAAAAATATTGAAATTAATTAAAATAGATGCAAAATATTAAATAAATATGAAAATAGAAAAAAGTTTGAAGTTTGTAAAAAGAAAAAAAATCTGGTCCCAGGCTGAATCGAACTCATGACCTTGAGGGGAATCTCCAACAGTCTGCGCCTTAACCACTAGGCCACTTGACATCTGGTGTTGGAAAAGACAAAATCAATGGTTTTTGAGTGATGACGCGTCCTGGATGTGAGTCAGACCGAGTCAGCACGTGTGGGGTCCGGTTGGAAAGGGAGAGCGAATCGGGCGGTTATAGCATACGCCACCCTTCGGTCAAGCCGAGTCGGCTGACAGGGCCGCTTCGTCGTTACTCAATGATTCCTCGAACCTGCAAAAATATGAAAAGTAAAAAACAAAGGGTACCTATCCCCTAAATCGAAATGCGATCACAATGGTACCATTAGTTTTCCCTAAGCAACATACAAGCCGATTCGATTCAAGCAGCTTGTGAGCCCTAATAATGGAACTATGGTTTCCGGCGTCGAGCTTGCATGTAAGGGTTCAATCATGTCCTAAACATCACCAGAATCGATACAAGCACAAACAACATTAATAATGCATGAAAAACAAAATTCGAAATTTGCAAATTTACCAAATCGGACAATGGATTGGGCGATTGGATGGTTTTGCCTCAGTAAAGGTTGATTTAAACTTCTTTGGGATGTCAAGGAGCAAGATTGGATGGTTGAAAGCCTTGACTGGAAAACAAAATTCGATTTTCAAAGATTCTTGAAAAATTTGGCAAAGTGAGGGTTGTGTATGGGGCTGGGGTTTCGTCTCCTTGTCTTGTGAACTTCTTGGCTATTTATAGAGGATTTGAGAGAGGAAAAACAAGGCAAAAGATTTGATTTGGAAAGCATTCAATGATTTTCAAATAAATTTTGAAAAGAATGATTTTCTCTTAAATGTATGATCATGCAAGAAATGGCAAGTGTTTTGGGCTTCCTTGGACCTCAGTTTGATCAAAATCCAATCATCTTGAAAAAATATCTTATTTTCATATTTTATATAATTTAATTTTGAATTAAATGGTTTAAAATTCAAAATAAATTAATAAAATATAAAATTGCCATGGCCGCATTTATAGTCACAAATAATGTCATGAGTAAGTTTGGATCAAAAGATTATAGGCCCATTTGGAAAATTTTGCATTTTGACCAAAATGTCCTTTTGTGTCCAAAATTTCCCAACCTGAATAGTGTATCTAGCTCAATTTTCCACATTTTTTAGTGTTCTTGGACTTTTTGGAAATCTCTAAGAGTCCTCTAACCAACCTTTTTGGTCTCATCTCAATTGGAGTTTCCATGCTCAATATATCTTCAAAACAAAAGTTGACTTTTGTTGACTTTGAAAAGGACACATAATGTTTTGAGCTATACCTCTCAAATGAAGCATTTTGGACATTCTTGTGAGACATGAAGTTGTAGAGAATGAATTTCCTTCAAAGCAAGAGGTGGTGGAAAAATTTACGAGAAAAGTACGAGAAGTTATGATCGATCAAAGTTTGGTTGACTTTTCACTAGAAACCCTAATTTAGAAAGTTTGACTTTTGAGCAAATCTTGAGTTTTCTTGAGGAATCATGATCAACCCTTGATCAAATGATGAATGTAACTTCAAAATGAGGATGTTGACCAAAAATCATGAGGTTTGACTATATGTTGACCACGAGTTGACTTTTGTCCATCTGATGATTTTAACCATCGACAATATAAGGAAATTTGATCTGTGAGGCTTGAAACTTGACATGGAGAATCTTTGAAGCATGAGGAGGCATGATGACCATTGGAGATGTTGGAAGTCCATCTTGATACGAAATACCAAACCCTAGTTTGGGTTGATTGTCTAGGAGAGAGTTTGTCGTCCGCTCTTGAGAGTCCTTGAGTATGAATATGAAATGTCTTGAGAAGATGGAGGAAAATTTTGGGGTGACAAAGTGTACAAAAAATCACCTCAAAATGAGGAGTTTTGATTGGGTTTTGAAAAAGTCAAAGTTTGTAAAAATTATGAATGAAAAATTAAAAGTTTGGCAAAAGGTCCCAAGGCTACTCGAACGGGACCTGTTAGGCAAGGACATGGGATAAGTGACTTAAGTGGTGGCAACCGTGGGAGGCAATACATCCGTGTATTGTGATTAAACCAACTAAATATATTTTAAAGCGAATATTTGAATTCAAAAAGCAGCCGACTCATCTTCTTCCTCAATCCTTCAATCAATCCTCAAATCTTCGTTTCTTGATGAAATCAAAGATGTAAACATCAATCTTGCTCGTTTCAAGCCGGGAACATGATGGTGTTCTTTAATTTCATTTATTTTAAGCCTAACATGATTGAATTTCTGGAGAACACGAAGAACCCTAAAACTGAAAAATCTAATTGAAATCGTGTATGGTTGATGAATTGATCAATTGATTGAGGGTTATTGATGGTGGATAGTGCAGAAACAAAATGGCCAAGAGTTTTTTTGGCTGGAATCAAGAAATCATAGAGTTCGAAGTTGAGCTTCTTACCTATTCAAGCTGAGATCGAAAATGGTGAAGGAGTGTTTCCAGTTGAGTTTTAATGATTCTTAGAGCACCATCGGCCTTCAAGGATCATGTATGAATAGTCGCTCACTTTGAAATTGCTTGGATAGCTCGACCAAGTCGACCTACATACACTCAAAGTGGCGGAAATCGTGGTTAGAGGTGTTCTGGGTTTGATGTTAATAGTGCATCATCTACATGATGTATGTTGATGATGTTTGGATGATCGAGAACTCAAGTTGCTCGAGCCAATGTCCAAGTTCGATAGTTATGGCGGTTTGGCAAGTTTATGAACATGGAATGTAAAAGCGATTTTCAACGGCTTGTGTTGATTTTATGTTTCAAACAAGTTTCATATTGATATTAAAACATGTTAGACACCAAATTACTCAAAGTTTTCACAAGTTTTCAAAATGCAAGATTTCTCAAAGTACACTATGTTTCTTGATTTTAAGAAAGAAGAGAAAGCATGTTCTTGCATGGCTTTGGTGTGGTTTGAAATTGCAAACAAGACCTCTATTTATAGGTCACAAATTCTGAATGGCAAGTACAAATAATTGGCTTTGGTATTTTCAAGTTGCCTTAAGGGGCAAGGAAGTCAATTTTGCATTAAATGCAAAAGGAAACTGGTTTAACCATAGTTAGTTCTTACCTTGATCTTATCTCATTATAATTACTCTTCCTCTGATCTTTATCAGTCCTATCTCAATTAGCAAGGTGGCATGCTTCTAGAAAGAAAGAAAAACTCAAAATGACCTATAATTTTGAACTTTGTACTTGAAAATTATAGATTTTGGAGCTCTAAGTTTCAAAATCAAAGGTATGGCTAGACTCCATGGATTTGAGAGTTATTGGACATTTGGAAAGCTTGTTTCAAGGGCTACAACTTTCATGTTTTGAGTTTTTTCCAATTCAAAGTGGAACTATGTGAAAAAATGCCATGAAGTTTGGGAAAAGTACAAAATTTTAACACTTGAAAATTTTTGACTTTTTGTTGACTTTTCCAAATTTCTTAATTTTTTATGATCATGATGGATCATTTGAAGTATTTTGATGTTGGAAAATGTTTTGTTTTGAAAAAGTTGACCAAAAGTCAAAGTTTGACTTTTTAGTGCAGATGAAATTTCATCAAATGATTTAGAATTTGACTGATGAATTCTGTGAACATCTGTGATGTTTTGAATCCAGAAATTAGGTCAAAATGTTGTATCTAAGATATTAAGATCAATATCCAATCAAAAAAGTCATTCATTGATCAGAAAATCAGAGATTACTCATCCTCGACAAAAACCCTAATAGGTCGATCCTTGATAGATCAATGAGAAAAGTTGGATATCTGAAGATCAGAGGTTGATGATTTGATCAAGATAGATCAAATGAGGTGAGTGACACTCAAACCCTAATTGATTACCTCTTGAATCAGATGAAAATTTTGTGAAACCCTAATTTTGACCTATAGAAACCACACCCGATTAATTCTGTTCTGAACTGTTAGTGATGCAATGATGCAAATGTAAGGTGGTATATTAGGTCAAAAATTGGGGTATGACAGATGCCCCTGTTTAAGTTTCTTTAACTTTGAGATATGAAGATGAATATCTTCATTTGATAGTGTGAAGAGACTTAAATATCAGAATACACAATTTTGGACCTAAGATACCAAAAAGCGGAAAATGATTGTAAAAGATTCACGGATGATATCAAAGAAATGACATGGTGGGGAAAAATTTGTGAGGATGACTCGATCTGTTTTTAAAAAAAGGATCCTTTTTGTTGGGAAACATGCAATATGTCTCGCTGGGGAAAAAGAGATTCACAAAACATGTGAATATCGGTTTCGCTTTGGGAAACAAAGAGATTACCTTCTGTCAGCCTTGTGACAATGTTTAAGGTAAGCGAAGATGATATTACCAATTATCAGCCTTGTGATAGTTTATGGTAATGAGTTCTGAAGATATTACCAATTATCAGCGAAGTGATAACTATAACAAGGTAAATCTCGAGATATATTACTGAGTATTCACCACAGCCCTGTGAATAACAGACAAATGATGGAAACAGATCTCAAACGAGTTCCTATTTTCATGAATACAATCTTGCCAAGGATCTCTCTTTTGAGAAGATGCGGGCATTTTGATTGAAAATCATAGGTTTTCTTTTTAGACAGAAAGACAATTGTGGAGAGATTTTTTGAACTTTCATGATTTGGAACTTCAAGAAGAACAATCTTTTATGACAAGTTTAAAGATGAAAAGGAAATAAGCGGCTCGGATAGCGAGACTATTGCTTATTGTCTTGTTGGTTAGAGGCGAGTTCTATCCGAGAATGGCCCGGAAAAAGCGGTCAATCAAGATTTTGTTCTAATGAGGAATGATCTCGGTGGGGAAACAAGAGAGAAAAATGTATTTTTTACATTTTGGGATAATCAGTTGGAGAGATATTACGTCCACATGAGTAAATGTAATCTAAACCAATGATATGGAAACAAATAATCGAGATGCATTAATGATGTTATGAATGATGAATGTCATATGCATCTTGACAATACTTGACAAGGGCGACAAAGAGGGTATTTGGGAAAAGGACCACGTCACGTTCGAACAAATACTTAGCAAGTCTGCAACAATGGCATGAGCGTTCTTGATGAAGAATACGAGTTGCATGTTTATACTTTCGAAAAAGGCGTCTCATTGACACTTTGTTGGGGATTCTTTTGGATAAGAATCGTCCTTTGATGATCTCTTGGAAGAAGAATACATGCTTGATTGTTCTATCTTTCAGATTGAAACACTTTATGGAGAAAAGCTACAGGATTCTTTTACGTGTTCATAGTTCAAAGGAAAATTTTGCTTTTGTTTCAAAATTTTGAGTAAAAATTCATTTAAAATATTTTAGTTTCAAAAGTGATTTTCATAATGAAAGGCGTCATTTTGCAAAGCGAATAAGCGAGAATTACAAAAAAGGCACAAGGCTCAAATTTATTGATAGAATGGTAATCGATAAAGGCGTGATTCCTGAACTATTTACAAAAGTTGGAAATGATAATTTATTGGGAAAAGGCTACATTGAAAGCAAATAAGCGCTATTATCCCACAACTTTGAATTCAAGCGTGCTTGTTGCTTCACAAAAGTTGATTGAAGATCCGTTGATGGAAAATTCCTCAGTTAGTATGGAGTGATTGCGATTTACTTTGTCATTTCTTTCTATCCTTAATTTTACCTAGATTGCCTTTTAGGTTTTCAATCTATCGGGATATTTTACATTTATTGTCTCTTTTTGCTGGACCTTTGGGTTTTAGGTCCATAGGGCAGCTCGTTTTGCCTAGCCCAGCCTTTTGGGTTTTCGACTTCCGAAATTTGTTCTTTTTTTTTTTTTTAGACAAAAGTATTTTGATGCATCGAGCCACTACATAAAATTGATATTTTGTATGCGCCTAATTTAATAGCACTTTTTAAATAAGTGCTATTAAAAGAAAAAACACATTTATAATAGCACTTTAGAATTAGGAAGTATTATAGGATATATACAATGTAATTTTGATAGCACTTTGTGACAAGCGCTATTATAAAACTAGGTGAATAGCACTTTCTTAAAGCTATTAATATTATACAATAAGATAACAATTTCATTAATATTTATTAATAATATACACTAAGATAGCACTTTTTTCAAAACATATTGTTTTCTTTATAATAATTTTTTTATTAAATTTTTTTTTCTTTTAGCAATTTATCCCTTTTATAACTTTACTTGACAGTTGCTATCATTTAAAGTTAATTGGAAGAGTTTTAAATAGTTTAGTTACTCATAATATTTTGAATTTTAGCAAAATATACTATTA